>JACWRQ010000040.1:50244-105201 GCA_014849955.1 Cryphonectria carpinicola | reverse complement strand
CGCCCCACACCCCTCGCCCCCGCCCTCCCCGCCCCCCCTGGCATCCCGTAGTGGGGACCCCCCGACGCCCTCTCCGGGTGGGTTCTTTCTTTTGCGTTTTTTTTTTTGTTTTTTTTTTGTTTTTTTGGAGAGGGCGGAGAGAGAAGAGGGGGGGGGGGAGGTTGGGTTCGGCAAGTGACACACAATGAAGTTGGGCGACATTAGGACAGAGAAGGAACATCCTCGGTTCAGAGCTTACCGACACCTCGCTTTTGTCCACTGCCGACTTCTACGTCTGTATCAGGGTCGAGCAGTGTTGGGTCCCCTCGCCGTGCTGCCGTTGCTGCTGTTTTTGTTGGTGGGAAGAAGGACGCTTGTTCGTGAGATGGCGAGCGGTGTGGGGAGAAAACGAACTGATCCTCGGAGCGTATACTCGCAACCGAGGAATCCGAAGAGCTTGAATAGGTCCTCCTGCGGGGCCTGATGACGGTGCCGGTGTCGGTGCCCTCCGTAGCTGATTCGGTTAGGTGTATCGGCAGTATGGAAGGGTTCAGGGCCGCCGAGCGACCGAGCACGTTCGTGGTGGGCAGCATGGTGACCAGCTGAGGCAGGAAGCGATCGTCTAATAACGTCTATTCATATGTGTATATATATATATTTCCTCTCTTTAGGTCAGCCAGGGGGACGCCGCAAGTGATGAAGTGTATGTAGATCGGCCATAGAGAAGGGTTTTGGGGATCGTGACGACGCAGTGGTGTGATCAGATCGAACAGGCTCCAGGTCAAGACAGAGAGAGAGAGGGGGGGGGGGGAGAGGGAGAGAGGGCGGTAGGGGCACAGGGTAAGGAGACGAGGAAATAGGCTCTGGGTGGAGGTCTGGGGAGAGCCACGCGAGCCTGTGATCAAGAAAGTTGCCCTTGTGGACTTGTACTGGACGGTTGGGGCCATGATACGCCGCTCCGCAATGTCACTAGCACGGTAACAGATCCGGTCCCCCCCCCCTCTCTCCCAGAGATGGCGCCAGCGTGCCGAGAGAACCATGTGGAGCCTCCAAGATAGAGTTCAGCCGCTGGTGGAGGCAGTACAGCAGAAGAGAGAGCCTCTTCTTTGCCAGGCGAGAAGAATTCTTGAAAGGCCGCTGGCTGTCATCTTTAAAAGATGCCGTGTAAGGGGGAAAACCAAGGTGGTTGGTTCAACTCGGTGTGCGTCGAGTCGGTCCAGGCTGACGCAGGAACATTTGTGTTGCGAAATTGCACAGACAAACGCGGCAGAAACGGGGAAATTTGTGTACTCACCGGCAAAAGAATCAAGGAGCCGAAAGTAGATGAAGAAGAAAGAATTTGTAGCGTTATTCAGTAAAAGGACGGGGACGTAGGGCGAGATGAGGCTCTTCATATAATTTTTTTCCTTTTTTTCTCTTTTGTCTTCTTCCTTTCTTCACACCGACAGCTTGTTGTGGCTTGTATGGCAGTAAATATCCGAGAAGCGGGTTTGGTGGCTTTCTTTGCAAACAGGTCGGGCGGCTTCTCGCAGCAAAGAGGTAAAGGATGGTGCTTATCCCCAAAATAGCGACACGAGCAAGGTACGTAACGCCGTGTAGTGGCTCAATCTGACGGTGAGATCAAGCCAAGTTATGTGTGCAAAGTTTTTCCTCTTTCCTTCTTCCTTGCTGCTGGCTGACAGGCGAAATCGATGTGTCGTTTGCTGTTGGTCGTTGGTCTCGTTGGTCGTTTCTCGTCTGGTCGTTTGGACTGCCCCGTTTGCCGTTTGCGCTGCTAACACTCGGAGAAGTAATAGTATGCAGACAAGCTCTGATCTGGACCCTGGAAAAAAAAGCCCCTGCAGCAAACGGAACTGCTCTGACTCTCTCGGTCTCTGTTCTCCCTCTTCTTCTGTCTTCAGGCGCTGTAATTGGCCCCACTGGCCAGGCAAGAAATGTGGTTCAGGCCCACCAAGAAGGTGTCAGGCGATAAAAGGTCACGACCAACCTTCCGTTGGGGGATGTCTGTGTCTGTCTTCAGGGGTGGAACAAAAAAGTCTGGTTGAGATCTGATGTGTTTGCGGGAATAAAACGGTGCTGAGCTTTGGGGTGTCTGGCGGACGGATGAGATTTGTTGCTGGTGACTTGTGGGAAAGGGGGACCGAGAAGGGGAACGAAAGAGAAGATCAAAAAGGCGATGTTGGTGTTTCTAGAAGAAATAAATGCTCAACAACATATGGGCCTTAAAAGAAACAGCGACATGCTTGACAAATTAGCTGCCTATAGGACTGAAAAGAACAGAACAATAAGTCATCAACCCACTATCCAATAGGAAAATTAATAACTGGATTCTGCTGGCCTGCAGTTGCAGTGCATTTGTAGTGCTGGCAGCTGGTATCCTCTTTGTGGTACGTACCTTTTTCTCTTCCTCCCTCTTCTCCCCCTCCTCACCCCAGAGCTCTCTCCCTGCCAGCAGGGGGAGGGTTTTCTTTTGTCACCTACTGTGACTACAACTTTAGACTTTAGACTTGGGTGGACACCAGAAAATGACCTTCCGTTTTCTCCCTGTGTGTGGTGGAAGGTTGCATGAGTGGCTAATTAGTAAAGCGGAATGACCTCTCAAGAGTCAAAACAACATCACGAGAGACACACCAGACGACTGATCACTTCATGACCTCATTCTCAAACAACAGGTATGTCTGTGTGTCTGAGAATCTGCCACGGCCCCAAAGAGAAGACAGAGGCAGAGAGGCAAACAGGAGGCAAGAGGCAAGAGTTAACCCCCATTACCAAGCCCCTCGTCTGGCTTGGGAACCCACATGCATATCTATGTGCTGTGCTTCTCAGGATGGATTTGTGCCCAGTCCAGTCAGTCATTGCCGGGGGGCGGTCTATGAATATCAAAGCACTAGACACAATTACAGCAGTGATCATCATAGCACTTCCAAACCCTGTGCGGGCTTCACCAGGGCTTCAGCAGACCCTGAATAAAGATCAACAACGCCAGGCCAGAGAAGATCTGAAAGGAAAAGAAGACCGTGTCGCACTTCCTGCTCACTCTTCTCCTCCTCCTCCATCTTTTCCTTCTTCCCTCCCTCCCCCCTCCCCCTTCTTCTCTCCAGTCACCACCACCACCACCACCTCCTCCTCCTCCTCCTCCTCCTCCTCCTCCTCCTCCAACCCCCCTGCCTTGCCAAACTAGGCGACGTACATGCCTGCGGGTAACACGGCCAGACCTTGCAGGATCTTAGGTCCCCATAACATATCCCATGGGCACGCCCAGAACGCCACAGCTGTACGCATCCGTTTTGTGAGACGCAAGCTGAGGTGGCCAGGTCGTGTTCGAGCTCGATTCATCAGAAAATACTCCTCACTCAGAGCTTATGCTTATCGGGGCGACACGTCGTCGGTGGTTCACAGGGGACTTTTTTGTTTTGTTTTCTATTCTTGATTCGCCGACCAAGAGCGACTGCCGAAGGAACCGCGGAGCTGTCGGTATGGGGGGACCCAGTCCAGGGTCTCGTCATCCGCAACATCATCTTGCTCATCAACCCTCATTCTCCTTCTCTTCATCCTCCTCTTCAGCATGAGTGGTCTGGCCAGCTAAAAGTCCTCTGTGGTCTCACAACAAGCTCGGGGCAGGACAGGCAAGGAATGACAAGAAATCATCTATTGCATGCTCTTGGCATTTCCCCCTCCCCCTTGCAATATCCCAACAGGCTGATAGGCAGGCAATGCAGCCATCGCATAGCCATCATTCAAGACATGCAGGGGGCCTGAAGTTCGCGCTAATGGCGGATCCCCTCAAGGACGCCGTCTGAGCTGTCATTTGCTAATCCTTGGAGGATAGACACCCCGTCTCGGGAGAGCACGGCCAAGGGGTGCAAACGCACATGTGAGTGGCTTTCATGGGTGTCTGTTTTTTTGTCGTCCCCCCCCCCCCCTCCCTTCTTCGGCAGCTTGGAAGCGAAGGGGTCTGGGTCCACCAGCACAGCACACGTTTGAGAATCGCGACCAGCCTTTCGCGACGCTTTGGACAGGATGCAAACGAGGACCTTGGTGAGAAAGACGCCTTGCTGGGAAAAGATCTGCCGCTTGCCCACTTGGGCCGCAGCGCTATGCTGATCCTGCAGTTTCCACCACCACCATGCAACCTTTTTTTCTTCTCTCCCTCTCTCTCTCTCTCTCTTTTTCTCTCCTGGTGGTCTTTTTTTTTCTTTCTTTCTTTCTTCCTGATGACACCGACGTTGTGTACCAGCAACGTGACGTCGACTGGGGCCCCCTCCCAGCGCTTGGTGCCCACATGGCTCTGTCTCCAGCCAGTCAGCCAGCGCATAGGACAGACCCGGTGTTGTACCAAAGAGGCACCGGTATCCTCCGGCGGCGACACCTCGTGAGAGGGTCGTTTGCGCCGCATGTGTGAAAGCCTTTTCTGTGATGCCGTCATTGAGTTGCAGTTCCGGACACCCTCTTGATGCCTGCCTATCCCATCCGCTTCAAGCACAGGTCTGTGCAACTATCCCAATGCGCCTACATAGCACAGTTACCAAAATCGTACCATGATCAGCAACGACATTTCCATCCTAAGCTCGGCCGCGTACTGTGAGAAAAATTCCGCAGGGGAGGGGGGCGGGGAGAAGGGCAGGGCAGAAAAACGGTGTGCCGGCGGCTCACTTTTCAAATCTCAAATGTACCATAGTACAACCAATGTTACGGCAGCTGCTACTGCAGCAGGTGGTGTACAGAAAGGTCCAATTGCCGACAGGAAATTGCCAAATTCTGGGATGCCAGGATTGTTCCCCGCCAAGCTGTGGATATTCTATCCTACCGTGCCTGCCCTGCCTGCCTGGAGATGTCTGGATGGGTATACTCTCTTGTGGTGCGGTGGCTTTTGCTGCAAACAGTTTGCAAGAGGGGGGGGGGGGAGACGAGTAAGGAGGAGGAGGAGGAGGAGGAGGAGGAGGAGGAGGAGGAGGGGAAGGAAGGAGGACAGCAAATCGTGGGTGGGGGTCCTGCACTGCTGACGTCACAAGAGAGAGAGACCTTTTACCCCCCCGCAAACCCGCACACATAACGGGGTGTTGTGCTGGTGATGGAGTTGCTGCTCTTGTCCTATATGCAGTTTCAGGGACAACTGTCCAGATCTGTAAATGGCTTGTGCTACCTACTCTGGCAGTAAGAAGGTGAGAGAGATCAGCTTCAGAGCTTTCCCCTGGACTGGACGATCCTCAACAGAAAGCTGCTGCTATTTGGGCTTATTTGGAGATGTGTTGCGGATCTGATCGGCCTGGAAGGCTTGTGGGTCATGTACTATGGACAGGGCAGATCTCAAGACCTGGCAACCACTCAGTCTGAAGATTTTGTAGAGTACATCCAACTATATACATAGCATTGTACGCGATACGCGACAGGACGTTGCTGAGACTATCTCAGGTGCGCAGACCGCGTCGTCGACCACTATGAACATGTGGTTTCTAACAGTCGTGTCTCTGGGCTTGACGGGCAACAGTCTTCCAATGAAGTAAAGTTTCGTGCGTCCGTAGATTGGGCAAGCCGATTGCAGTACTTGATATACAGCTGTCACTCTGACGTGGACTCTCTGGCTCTCCCTGGAATCACAGCGAGAGTCCCTGCAGATGATTCTCAAGCAAATCCACCAAGAAAGAAATGGTGTGTAGATAGAATTAGATGAAATTTAATGTCTTGGTGTGTTCTAATGGTATATGGGAATCTTTGCAACGTGAAGGAATCAAAACGCTCAACACCCCTCCCCTCCCCCCAAAGAGAACTCAAACAATAAGAGATCAAATTAAAACCAACATTGTGAACCCGCTCGTATACACCATTCTCTCGACAGCCACCCAGCCAGACCAGGCGCCTCGCTGCCAACACCGTTGCTCAACCATCATTACCATGATGACAAGGGCGACAAATGTAAAAGACGCACCCGATGGTCATCCCTTGTAACCCTCACGCCGGCGCCCCGCCGAATCACCTGCTCCAACCACACTCCCCTCTGTCTCAATTCGCGCTCCCCCCCCCCCAACAGGCCACACTGCTGACGGTACTGGGCACTGACTGGCTGTCGTCGTTCTTGAACACGGGGAGGAGGTGCTCTACACCCTCGCGCGGCCGGTGAAGCGCGTATGCCTCTCGCGGTGGCCCCACCAATATCCAAACGCAGCAACGGCAAGCAGGAGCCACAACAGCGCGGAGACCAGGTCGACCCAGACGGCATTCTTCATGCGCTGGATGCCGTCGTCACCCTCGGGGTTCTCGTGGATGTACATCTTGCCAAAGACACCGAACAGCGCGATCCACAGCACGAACAGCACCAGGTCCCAGGCCCAGACGAGCCAGATGCGCAGTATAAAGGGCACCAGATACACAATCGCCGTCAAGGCGCTCAGCGCACCCACGACCACCGCATACACCCATTTCGAGTCCGCGTATACGCCCGCCTCGTTTGCGCGGTGCAGGTCCTGGCCGTAGAGTCCGCACACCGCCAGGGCAAGGGCGAGCTGGACGATGTGCAGGGCCGAGAAGGCGATGTAGGAGAGGGCGAAGCCGAAGAAGCCCATCTTGCACAGCTGTGGGGGGTGGTCTGCCGCCTTGGTAGGTAATATTGCTTGTATGTGGAATGTTTGGTTGTATGTGCCTGTCTCGATCCGAGCTCGAAGTTGGGGCAGAGAGACCTAGTCCGTTCAGAAAGAGGTGGAAGCAAGAGATGTTGAGAGGACGGAGCAAGAGGTTGTCCCGTTGATCTCTCCGAATTCAAGTGTCTCGTGGAGGAATGTTGTGTTGTCTCGTGTCTCGCGGACGTGACAAAGTCTTGTGCCAGAGATCTCGGTAGAGCTCGCGACGCCTCGAACGGGAACGGGAGCAGGAGCAGGAGCAAGAGCAGGAGCAAGAACAGAAGCAAGAGCAAGAAGCAAGAGCAAGAAGCAAGAGCAAGAAGCAAGAGCAAGAAGCAAGAGCAAAGAAGCTGCTGTTGCTGCTGCTGCTATTTGAAGCAGTGAACAAGAGACCCAGAATGGAGCACTCTGATCATGTCAGCTGGATGGATATATGACGTTCTTAATCTTGAACAGTCGCAAGAAGAGGGAGCTCTCCCTCCCTATCTACTTTTTTTACTTTTATACCAAGGGAGCTGGCGTCTAGCACGCCTCAATGGGCTAAGCCAAGGGAGAGAGAGCAGGAAACAGGGATGCCAAGGCGATGACGTTGGATGAGAGGGGCTCGCAATGAAACCCTGCTGGTTCAGGCTTGGGAGAGAACGGCGCTTGGCCCAGACCAGCGCTCCGTCCCCTCGAACGCGGCCCACTACGGCGCGAAGCTCGTTTTAGGCCCACCTCCCCCGCCAGGCTTCATTGGGTGGGCTGAACTCACCTGGACTCTCTTCTTGCGTCTCTCCCTTTCTCCCTCTCCAGCTCAGTGCCTGACAAACAAAGTTGTCGGCGTATCGATTTTCGCTATCGAACTGTTGGCTTCGACAACAACCTTGCTTGCACTTTCAATCAGACCTGACGGTAGTGATTTGCTTGGTTGTCACGCTCTCGCGCCCTTCACCCCAAGCCAGCCTCTACAGATTTCAGATAAAGCGATGGAGACACTAATACCTCTTTGTGACTAGATTCTTCTGTCTTTGACTTTCGACTCTGAAGCCGGTGCAGCCATCATGACCTGTGTTGTTTATCCCAGAGAGGAACAACAATAATCTCCCACGAGCGAAAACCCAGCATCTGCCATGGGATGTCTCCTTGTTCTCTTGGGCCTCGCTCCAATATCTGCCTAGGTAGTGCAAGGTAGTAGTGTTCGAGCTTGCAACGCCGCATCATCATTCGTCCTTGGGATGGCTTCATGACTGCAAACTGTCTGGCGGGGGAAGAGAAATTCTTGCTCGACACACTCTCTTTTTTCTTCACAGCTAGACCCCCCCCCCTCCCAACCCCGGCCCTTTTCCCGTTTTTCGTTGAAATGGAGAAAAGTAAGGCCCACTCGCTGCGCAAGAAGAATCTGCACAGGTTCGGGCACGGTCGTCCAGGGACGATGATGTTGCCTCGACCTCCAACTCCAAGGATGGGTGTGAAAGCTGAGATAGAGTCCTTCGTCCGACATCTGAAAACACTCAACGCCTACCAGCAGAGCCCGCCAGAGGAAATCGACGGCCTTCTCATTCTCAAGAGGTTCAATCGGCCCCATCTGACTTGTGAGGCTGACTGAGGGAGGCTGAGGGTTTTTCTTTTCCTTTTCCTTTTTCCTTGTCTCTCTTTTTTCTCTTTCTTTCTTTTCTTTTCTTTTCTTTGAAATATCTGCTCTGTTCGGGAGCTATCAAGTTCACCCCCTCACAGACATCAGCAAACTCAGCTAAGAAATCATCAATCTTGGAATTTCTTCTTCCCTTCATGTACATTACACATCAAAGTCGTCAGCTATCGTCAAGTGTGCGGCTGATGCGGAGGCCAGAGGTCCGGGTGCTCGTGACCTCCGGTCCCGAGCGTCCAACAGGGACCGAAACGACTACACCTCATTTTGTATTATTGCTTTCTATCATTCTGTCCGTGGCTTACACAGACGCAATCGTGTATGGCAAAACTCGGCAATTTTTCGGATGTGGGCTCATTTGGTGGTCATCGTCTGGACAGCTGAGAGGCTGAATTTTTCGCAGCTGGACTCTTCCTTGGGGGCCAGTCGAGAATCTGTTTCATATCTTGACATACAATTGTGCAAGACAACCAGACAAGGTTTCTTGAGGTCTCTCCTCCGAACAGCCGCAATTATTTGTGGCCTTCCGTATCTGGCTCTAGGTCTGTCCAAGTTGGTCAAGAAATAGGGGCCTTCCAGACACCATCAAGGATCCCACCCCGACCCCAATTTCATACACATCAGGAGTACCATATTTCCAACCTCATCGTTTTTGTCTCAATTTGTCTACGTGTGCTGCAAGCATGACTGCTCAGTAATATATACCGCAGGGATTCGTACATGGTCTTGTGTGGTTGCACCAGCCTTATGAGGTGGTCTGCATGTACGGTTAATCATGGACCGGCCCCACGGTACTGCAACGATATTTTAGGTGTCATTCGTGCTGCCAGCAAGTTACTCGCGTGAGCACAGACTCGCAGGTGTGAATCGAGCTGTGTAGGGATGACAGAAAGTAAGAGAGAAGAGGATGTGTGTGTGTGGGGGGGGGGTGCAATGCATGGAACTCTTGATCAGAACTTTGGCCGTTGGCGGAGTATCTCAGGCACTGCCTCAGGCATTCCCATCCTTCTTCGTGGGTCCCGCTTCAAGCCCACCGAGTCGTCTCGAGAGGGAAGTGTCGTTACCATTCCCGGACGAATGATCTCATTCTGGCTGTGATCCCGCAGGCCGTCGTCCATAAAAGCTGCGGAAGGATTTCTTTGGGGCTGGAGAGGGAGAGAGTGATTGCCGAAGCGACCACCACGAGTGACTTGGGAACATTGCCGCAGGTACACTGTCGACCTATCGTTACAATCCTCATCACATGGACTATCCGATGCGAAGGACTGGATTCCTCATGCGAAGGATCTACTTATGGCTATATCACCGGAGACCTCTTTCCTATAGTGGACACCCCGTCTCTAGGCTGTGAAGCATCGCGACGCCCTAGTGCGGCTTGGATGAGAAGGAGATTTGAACACTGCCTAAGGCATAGTTGTGACAAGCTGGATGAGGCTTTTCCCAAAAGACATGGAGAGCGCCGAATTGCCCGCAAGACTGCTTTCTTCTGGGATGTCTTCGGATCCTCCTAGTCACGAAAATCGCAGCCAACAGAAGCGAACCAAGCAGTTTCACGCAATGAAGAATGGATGGATCCTAGATCAGCCTGACTATACCGAGACGTCAAGCACATCCATATCTTGGAAGCACTGTGTTATGACTATTGTTCGGTCCCTTCGTGGGTCTGGTATCAAGTGCCGGTGGTGGCCGTGTATCTACAGCCTCATCCTGTTGACCCCCCCCCCCCGGCGCGCGGGGACAATTCTTCGAGCTCTTAAGTGAAACACACTTCATTAGGCTCATACCCCACTCAATCCTCTCCAATCAATTTTGTTTAGGAGTTTGATGAAACATGCCTTTGGTACCGGGCCCTCTCTCAGCGTTCAGCGCCGAGACGAGGCCGGCCGTTGCATACCTTTTGGAGGTACCTAGCTGCGTGTGCACGTCATCCACAGGGTCTTATGTGAGCCGCAGCAGCCATGTGCCGCTCTACTCTTTCTCATTTGCGCCATGTATCCGCCGGTGTTCGAGATGCATGATGATGCTGTGGGGGGGGGGGGGTCCAGGGCAAATGTGCATGCACCTACCTACTTCTTAGTATGTTGTCAAGCCTTACTTCAGCCCTATGTGCTGAGGATCACTTGCCTCAGAGACGTTGAGACCGAGCTGATTTCGTCCTAGCGGCTATTGCGGTAAACTTAGAATTTATTGACCTCGTTCGTTTTATTCGTATTCTTTTTTTTTTTTCCTCCTCCCCTCCGGGGGGCTCCTCCATGCACAAATTTTATGTCTCCGCCTCGAATGTTCCTTCATCATATAGTAAACCATTGACCGAGACCTCCTTGGCTCGTCACCTCTCGGCTCCGAACTTTATAGCTGATCTGAGAGCGGTCGTATTGGGGGGAAGAGGATCAGCATTTGTGATCCTGCCCTGTCTCTGTTCCGGTTAAAAAGAAAAACGTGAGAGAAAAAAAGAAAAGAAAAGAAAATACTCAAAATTACGCCGCGGCTTATCATGGGGCAGGTATACATTCGTACCGACACATGTCGCGGTCTTCGATTCTCCCACTTATATTTGTCTGTTGTGTCAAGTCACATTGACTGGATAGAGACATGCCGCGATGTGCTTTTGCTCCCCCTTATGTGATCACCAGGGCTATCTAGCTGGCGGGCGATGCAGAGCAGCTGATGATCATTGGGTTTTTCTAAGGATGGCGGCCTGATGTTAATCTAGACTCAAGGCAGACAGTGGCACGCTGCGCGGTTGTCCAGACCCTGGCAGTCGTGCCAGCGCCTTCCGGTCAGGCGGTAAGTGTACGTCCTCAGACTAGATATAAGATCCCAGCATCCGTCGTCGTCTCAAGAACTCTCTCTAGACATCGTCAATCATCCTGTTTTTTTCCTTGTCTCGACCTTCTTGGAAAGATCTGAAAATCCCTAGAGGGACCAACCTGTCCTAGCACATCCACAAGCGCCTCAGGCTGAGCCATAAAGATGCCTCACTCATCAAAGGACAAGAAGAAGCACTTCTCGTCGAGACATAATCATGGGCAATCCTCAAGATCTTCTTCCCACCAGCAGCAACCAACGGACTCGGGGAACTCGACCCTCTTGTGGTGGAACTGTGTATGTACTTCATACATAAGTAGGGGGTGTTCCAGAAACTAACATACTATTCTCGGAATACAGTGCGTCTGTGGAAGGGGGGCTCACACATGTACAGTCGACCTCCAATGCACAAATGTCCACTGTGCTCACCCCCGTTGTCGTGATTGCGCTGTCTACCAGATCCCATGAGGCACCGGAAACTTGTCGTCCCTCCTTGAACCTAGCATAGTAAGTACCACCACCACCAGCCCTGGTCTTGTTCCTGTATACAGCGACCCCCTTTCAATGTATGATCCCTGACTTTTGCGCTGCAGTACCATCCTGTCATGATGCCATGGGATGCACACATGCTGATGACGGCTTGAACTCGACGATGCTACACTCTTCTTGCTTTTGTTTCTTTCTTCCTATCTTCCCCTTTTCTTTTTTGGTTTCTGGTATTTACACATATGGCTCGCGCCAGGAATTTTTCACAAAAAGTTTATAGAGGTCACCTTCGTGCGGTATAATACATGCAAAACTTATAGATGGATGGATCAGGTCTCCAAGGACTACGTGTTTTTATTTATCTTTGTTTGTTTTCTCTATATCTTGAGGGATCTCAGATGGGTTCTTGATGGAAAGGATTTTGTAATGTTCTTCATTCTTGCCAAGCCGCATTCTCTCATATAACTAGATTGTTGTTCTTCCCCCCTAATCCAATTCTATTTTGGTGGGTTTTTGTCTCTTCTCATGTACCCAGAAAGCTTTCTGTCTTAGCACCTGCATTCGTTCTGCAGCTGCAGCTGTTGTTCCGTCTCACAAGTCATGCTTACCTGCTGATGCTGAGCTGTCCGGCCCGCATGTGTAATCTTCATCTCTCACACACGTACAAACTCTGCTTGACGCGCATCTTCACCCGCAGCCTTATCTTTCGGCCCCATCACCGAATAGGTCAGCAGAGATCATCTGCATTCCAGCCGAGGCGTAAAAAAGAATCTTTTGCTATTCCACGCACGTGTAGTTTAATTTCGGTGCGACGTCGTCATATGAAATTGTAGACCTTGTCCTTCACACGCGTTCCTTCGATCCTTTCTTTCTCATATGTCAATCTGGCCGCGCAAGCACGTAACGTTGTAGGCTAAGAACCACGGTCGCGTAGCCTCTACTTGTGTGCCAACACGGGCTTGCAAAACTGGACTTCATGTAGCCCATCGCTGCTGGCCGCCTTAGCCACTGTAGCGTGACAAAGCTCATTCCCTTCAATGATATTTCAAGGAAAATAACAAGAGGATAGTCAGAGAGCCTAGCAATCTGCCCAATATTCATGAAGGCATGTGTTGCCGGAGTCATGCGGTGTGGAATGATCCTCAGAAAGGGCGTGATGCATGTCGTCCCGGGCAACAGGTATGTGAGCCAAAGAACCGCCTCAACGCACACCCAGGAAGCAAAAGAAAGTGGTGCATAGTGAGACTGGGATGGTATCCACCCATCCACAAAGTCGAGAAACACCGCCATTGCAAAGGCTCCCTCCCACCCACCCTGCAGTGCCTTCGCTATAGGATGTGATCAGAAAGCAACCAAGCCCCTGCTGGCGGACCTGAGGGCACCAGGTACCAGCCCCTCTCCAGCCAATTGCTGCCTGAGAGGGCTCATGTGCCGGCATGTCGTAATTTGGCGCTACTGTCAAGGACATAACCAGCCCCTTGGGCTGAGGTGGAGGGGTTCAACGGTGATGAGTGGGACGTGAGACCTTTCCCGAAGCACTGGCGGGGAAGTAAGCCTGTTATTAGAGCTGAGTGTTACCCTGTGGTTTTTTCTGGGCACGGCCTGGAACGATCAACAGGCTCCTCCTTGTTGTGACAGACCGCACAGACTGAGGTGGTAGGGGCCAAGAGAGGCAGGTTCACGGGCTGTGCTGAGCCTGGATGATCAGGAAAATAAACAACGACGTCAGAAGCTGACGATGAGAAAGGAGGGCTGTTCTACCGGCCACATGGCAATACGCCCTACATCAGTCGCCCTCCCTATGAATCTCGTGAATATGCTTTGCATCCCCGCTGCCCTCCCCCCCACCCTTCCCTTCTCTCCCGTCTGCGGCGGTTCGCGGGAAGTACCTCTTCCTCTAAATGTCCTGGCCTAGTGATCTCCTCCGATGGAGAGCATTCAAGTATGCCAGTCTTCCTTCCAGCTGTCTTCCTTGAAGCAGCAAAGGGGCTAGTGTGTGCAGCTTGTGTCGATCCTTGACAGACCAGCATGGGTTCCTGTAACCCGGTCCTGCTCTTGAAACAGGTCGAGGTCAGCTGCCAGTCCAGCTGTCTAACAGCTCAGCTGTTGTTGACGGAGATGATGAACGATGCGGTATGAAGCGACGGAGGAACAGAAAGAACATGATACTACCACCCCCCAATCCCCCCTTTACCGAGCGCGCCTCGTCTCCTGCACCACAAATGCTCGCCATTTTCTTTCCCGACCAGAAGATATGGGAAGAGAAGCAAAAAGGATTGCTCAGAGCTAAGGCTTTGGTACCCCCGGCTTGTGTGCAACCATGTGGCTGTGGGTGGGTAATGTCTGCCCACACCCTCCCTCAGCGGGACAATTGTTGATGCGGCACACACACATTTCGGAGTGACCAGGGAACAGGGAGACAAGAGAGGTGGGCGTAATCTTGACCCTGAGAGCTGGGGGATGAGGCTCTTTGGCTTGTGTTTCTCCGCACGGCGCGGCTGCATGCTTCATTGCAACCACACCTTCTTGACTCGCCACCAGCCCCTGTGCAGACGTTGCTGCTTTGCAGGACTAGGTCATCACGTCACCCCTGGTCATTGGTACTTTCGTAGGCCATAATTAAGCTACTGAGAAAGAGAGTTGGGTCCCAGCCACTGAGATCGTAGTGACATATCCGCGAGTTGTCTGCAGGAAATTGATTACCCTGCTTCACACACACACTTCAGAAATCCTTCGATCTTTTACACCAATGGTGTGCACACTCGGGCTCCCATCCGAGACATCAAATATCGGTCTTTCATCTGGCCCATGGAACTAGCACGAACTCTGTCCCAGGTTTGGACACGAGGGCGTATAATTTGTACGCCCGGGCCGCAACAAGGGCCAACGGCTGTGGCCTGGATGAATAGCAGGGGGGGGGGGATCATCAGGCTTCGCAACCTGACATCTCCCGCTTTTTCATTGAATAAGAGTTTGTCAGAGCAAACCCAAAATGTAGACGGAGTTGCCAGTTACGTAGGGAGGGTTGTGAGCATTGATCCAGCCTGCTCGCAGAGTCAAATCGTTGTGGCTTGCGACGCCTCATCGCCCAGGGCAGTCGAATAGGAGAGGAGGGAGGGAAAAAGAAAACGAAAATAAATCAAGCAAAAATTTCAAACCTCTTACACCAAGGGAAGTAGACTGCCACCGCTTGACTCCTCTCTAGTAAGCCTAAGCCTGAGTGGGCAGGTAGGCTGAGCGTCCTGGCTGCCAGCTATGCAACTGAGAGCCTGTCTGCTGCAGTGGCTTGAAGCTATGCCCCTCGACCTACAATACCTAGGTATCCATCAAATATGAGCTTTTCATTTCTGCCCTCCCCTGGAGCATGCTCATGTGGGAGGGCCAATGAGACGTTGCAACGGAATTCTTGCCTTTCTTGGACACTAAAAAAAAAGAAAAGAAGATAGCCAGGCTCAATCGGATTCTCGTCCAACGGCATGCGCATGCTGCCTCGCCAACGTGATATCTGATGGCTAATCAGGAAACCTGCGTGATTCCTAGTGCAGTAAAGCACATATTCTCTGTCATGGCTGGTTCTCTGTCTCGAGATTACATTGCTAACGTCTACTTCTGGTGTCGATACCCTGTGCTGAGGTACAGGGCGCAAGTACAACAGGGACGTCGATTTGTACAAGCATTTCAGGCCCGCCGAGATGTATCAGGCTCAGCTTCATCATTGCGCCCTGGGCCCTATAGGGAAAATCCTTGGCATGGCAGAGGGAAGGGATGGGTGGCAATATCAAATATGCATGGCTAATGAAAAATGGTGGAGAAACAGGAACATTGAAAAGGAGCCCAATTTGGGGGAGGGGGAGGGGGAAGGGGGTTCACTATCCATGGCAATTACTATGGTAGTTTGTGCGGCTCTTTGAGAGCCAAGGAAGATGAACGAGCGTAGAGTTGCATTGCAAGGTTTTCGATGACACCCAGCCATCCTTTGGTTTGGGATCTGCAGATCCTGACCTAGGGTTACACGACAGAGTACAAACAAAGACAGAAATGTGTACATGAAAAATTATAAGGGGGAAGTAGGAGAGGGGGTGGCTCTGTAGACAGACAGCCTCTGGACCTAATGCTAAGATCGGGCCGATGGTCATCCAAAGGATCAAGGACATTGCCATGGAATTATTATTATTATTATTTTTGGTTATGTGTATGGTACATTATCAATTTCAGAAGATTTTGGAGTTTGGTTGGATCAAGTCGAGACTAGCAAGGCCTGATCAGCAAAGGTGAGGGGAGGGGGAGGGGGGGAATGTAGAAGATGTGAGGCTTGCTGGCCTAAAAGGGACTGACTGACTCGTTTTGGCACTGCACAGTAAGCAAAAAACGTCATTCGGCGAAGTTTACCGGGGAAAGGAGGGGTAGAGTCAAAGAGAGCTCAACTCTCTTCCCTCAAACTCATCCAGCCCTCCCTCAACACCATGCCCAAAATTGGGTCAAACCATTACATTTGACTTGTGCGCATGCTGCGATTATCGACTTACGAATCACATCTTCAACCCGCAAGCGCGGCGCAGCAGGATCCAAGGCGTTTTCAGATGCGTCCCGAGCTGTCGTCTGAATGACTGATGGACCACTTGCTAATGATGATCTCTCCAGGTCGCTCGCGAGTCTTCGCTGTGAGCTTGGCGAGTGCAGCTCACGCAGCTGCTTGGGGCTACGAGCGGTTTTTTTCAGAGAGGATGAGCCACAGCAGCCACTCTTCCCCCAGCATCCTGGCTCTCATGTGACAGGAAGCTCCATCGGTGGCCCCATGGTGGCAGCCTTATTCAACACGGTCTTGAGTTGAGGGGCTCGGAGCAGTTCTCCGCTAACAAGCCATCGCCGTTGACAGCCTACCATGACGACGATTGCGCTCTTTTGCATGCATCTATGCTAGGCCATGGATGTACACGAGATTCATGGGTTGACGGGCCCTCGTCGTCAAGTAATAGGATATGGCATTCTTTTCCAGCGGCCAGACTTTTCTCTCTCTGTCTCTCTCTCTCTCCTTTCGTTTTCTCTTTTCCTGTCAAAACAAGGCTTGTCGGAATCCAACTTGGCACAAGTTGATCCCACCAGTCCGAGAAACTCTTTTAGGATGTCTAAGCCACTGTATGTTTTGTCAAACTCGATGATGGTGCGCAGATGTGCGAACCACCCGGGCACAACCAGCATGTGCAACTTTTTTGCCTTACTGCCACAGCTTGGCGGGCTCAGCACGCGTGACCATCATCGATCAAGATTTTTAATGAAGCCTGGGTCATCATCCCAGGTCTTTGTCCAATACCTCTTTCTAACTCTCAACCGAGGTTTTGTCTCTCTTCGTCGGAGCGTCTTTTCATTTCCCCCTCCCGTCTCACGTCAGGACAGGGCTGAAGGGAATGGCTATTGCCAGATACCTGCTTTTTTTTATCTACTGTTTATGTAGATTTATTCATCTCACGTCTGTTGCCTTGCTTCTCCGCTAGAAGATGGCTAACTGAACCTTACGTTGAGTCATAGGTCCACGATAGTCCCGCAAGCCCTCCCGAGTCCGTTCCTCGGCGAATCTCGCCCTCGTCTCTGAAAAAGGCTCCTGGAGAACGACTCCACCTTCTCGGAGCACGGCGCCGCTGGCGAGGGGACATTGATCTGGGCTTTTTGGGTTGGTTGGATCCCCTGACATGTGCCAAATAGGCTTCATAGTCTGTCTCGACAGGACTGCAATCCTTCCACGGATGCGCAGCCGCATTTGGCTCGTCGGTGGTCACCGAACTACAATTACAGCCCGCCCCTCTGGTACACCAACGAGGCCCGGCTAGGGACTCCATATCACTCTCTCACTCTTTCTCGAGGCGAGGTGGCAAATACTTCTTTTGCTGCTGCATGGGGCCATCGCGCAGGGGTCAGCTTCCGGGAAGCCCTCCACCGCGTTTGCAACTTCCAACGCTCGTGTCATTGCTATGTTACCATCTGTCACCCCCTGCTCGACACCCAGGCCCTGGTCTAGGAACTCGTCCAGCCTCCTCATGCTCAAGCTTCGACTGCACCTTCGAGAAGGAGGCATCTTGGCCTGAGGATGACAAGTTTGCCTTCCTCAGGGGCTTGGCCTCCCCACCCCTTCGGTAACCTGGCGACCGTTACCGGCTTTGGTGATCCAGTCGTCGGAACTTCCTGCGCCATCGACAGAGACCTCGCTTGAGGATGGATGACTTTGATTCGTCTTTTCGCGCATGACACACCTCTGTCCACAGAATGGGGGCTTCGCCTGGGATGGATCGACCAGGGCGGATTTTCTATTTCTCAAAAAGTCATCATGTCTTGCTCGCCGTTACTGGTTCCGCTACGTCTGGTCGGTGGGTCCATCTCTCGCCTTGTCTGTACTGATGATCAAGACTTCAGGTGCTGCGATCTTACCTGGAGGTGACGATAAAAAGAGCACTGCTGCTTCGCACTTTCAACAGTGCCCGTGACACTCGAGACATTTTTCAACCTCAAAACGCACGTTGTATTAGCCCTCTCACCTCTCACTATATAGTTTGCAGTACGTTCAGACCTTCTGTCACCTCGTTGAGCAGCTACCCTTCCGAAACCCTCCAGTCTCGAACCAACATCACGACGTGTAATTATGCCCCGTGGTGGCTCCCGTAGAGAAACCGACGTAAGTCATCAAGTATCCTCCATAGCCAGTCCTCCTTATACTCTGCCAATGTCTTAATTTGACCCTATACAGATCACCCGCATTCAGGTCAACGATAATGGCATCACAAAAACCTGCGAGATTCAATACCAGAATCTCTGGTATTGTTACTATTGCGGCAATGGACCGATGTCGCCCTCCATCGATACGCATTGCACATCCTGTCATCGTCAACGATCGCCACACAGCACCACCGAGAGGCATGAGGTCGGCCGCCGGTGGATCCAATAAGCGACTTTATGTGTGCCTATTGTTCTCGATCCTCGATTGCCTCTTTTTTTATCTCGCCTTCGGTCTTCGTGTTCTGGTCACACGCTTCTGGACGCTGGTCACAACGAGTATTCGCTTGTTCCATGTTCATACCTTATACAATTACGACGTTGCCTTGATTCGACGGGTGGTACCCGAGCCCTCTCTGTGTTTTCTTTCCTTTGGACTGAAGACGAGATCATTAGGTCAACGGATTTCTCATACCTAACCTATACGATTTGGCACTATATCGTCTTCTTTATCAATGTATTATGGCTGTATTTGTATGCATCGTTATGTACAGGATCTGGCAAGGTGCGGGAGGATTTGTCTGATTTTTTTTCTTCCTTCTTCCTTTTTGTGCAAGTATGCAGAACTGAAGGTTAGATAGACATTGGGGGTTGGTGTTGTTTGGAGAGGAGGTGTACGATATGGCATTGAAATAGACTGTGTTTCTCCCCCCAACATGAACGGTCGCTTCAGATCTCACACAGATCTCACAACAGGCCATATGCTCCAAGACCACGAGTTGGTTGTCCGAAGACTCGCGACTCGACCCGAGTGCGTGGGCCAGGTTCTAGGCGTCTTCCAGAAGCCTTCCATGACCAGGGGTTCTACTGAAAATCCTTCCTTTCTTAGATCCATTCCCTGAACACCCCCTCCTCCTTTCTCTCTCTCCCTCCTGTTTTTCCTTTCTTCCCCATCCCTGTTCCTTCATTTTAGACCTCCAAGTTGTAGCGTGCAGGCAGGGGCTGCATGTTTTCCCGACCACATCACATCACATGTCAGTTCTGCATGCCCAGAGTGCCAATCACATCTGCAAATTTGCAAATGTCTCACACCGGTTGAGAATGAATCTGATTTTGCAAAATTACTAGAGATGAATCCTCTTTAAACAGAGACCTATAAGATCTACGAAGTTGTCACCTAAGTTTTAGCTGCGTGCATATCTAATGCGGTATCCAGGTCAGCAAATCTCCACGCGTTCGGGACCTTAGCACACACACATACTCACAGACATTGCCGCCGGTGCAACGGCTCCCATGCTCCGCAGACTTGATCTCACTCCCCCCGCCCCCCTCCTCCTCCTTTCTCTTCTTTCTTACCCTTACTTGTCAATCAGCAGCGTAAGGCATCCGAGGACAAGTTCCCACAGGCTGTCTGGCTTGGAACTTAGGACGGCCCCGCCCAGAGGAGAAGCAGGAGGAGGAGAGCCTGGGGCTCACACCGAGATACACAGACGAGTTTCCCACCATGCAAGATAGACTGTGTTAAAAGAGAGTCCTCACAGTCACCGAAGTGATTAGCGTCTCCACACCCCTACACCGACGATGGCGGGATGTGCAAAGCACTACACTTAAGCTATTCTAGGGTCACATGGGGTCATTATTGGTGAGTGTGCAAACCTAAACGAACAATGGAAGCCAATTCTTCTCTTCTTGTCCCTAACTCAAAAGAACGGAGGATGAAAGGGGGATGGAAGGAGGGAGGCTAAGGAGAGACAGGCCCTCGGCGGCACAGGCAACAGGGGAGGGAAGAGAGTGAGAGAGAGGAAGCAAAGAAAAGGAAGGGAAAGAAAAAAAAAGGTCGTCGACATGATGAGGTATAATTACACACAAGTACCACGCCTTTCAACCTGCTACGTAATGTTTGTAGATATAGTTTGTTGAAATGTGGATATATGACAACGAGGCATCATCCAGTAATTCTAGGCAGGGGGCGCGCCAACATGAAATCAACGTGACAGTGTGGAATCACTGACTGTCATCACAGGATCAAGGAACTGCCACCGCCCGATCAGTATGTATTGCCTGTGAGGCGTCTCGTTTAACTCCTTCTCACACTCCTTCTCTCTGTCTCTCTGTCTCTCTCTTTTTCCTTCTTTTTTCCTTTCCTCATCTCTTTACCCCTGTACAATTGGTGTCTTTTCTCCTCCGAGAGGGGGGCTGGGTAGCTAGGGTCAGGGCTCATCACCCCCCACCATCCCCGCCTGGAGTGTGGTAGACGAACCCGTGGGCCGGAAGGCTTTGCTTGTTGCTGCACGACATCAAGCCCCCCGGTCCGAACGCCTGTTGGGGTGGAAGGTCGATGACGGATGGGTTCAGGCGATGTGAG
Organism: Cryphonectria carpinicola; assembly: GCA_014849955.1. Lineage (NCBI taxonomy): Eukaryota > Fungi > Ascomycota > Sordariomycetes > Diaporthales > Cryphonectriaceae > Cryphonectria > Cryphonectria carpinicola. The sequence goes on along the minus strand of JACWRQ010000040.1, from coordinate 84,617 downwards.
GCGAGGCGGGCCAAGGTTCCCCTGCTGCGCTCTCCTCCGGCGGCGGAACGAGCTGATCACCACCCTACACACGCCACGCTGTATGCATTCGATTTACGGCAGATTTCGTGCCACATCAAATGCGTCCTCAGGGCAAGCCGAGAATGGGATTGAGTTGAGTGTGAGGGAGAGCGGCAGAGAGCGGCGGTGAGACACAGTGGACCATTAAAACATGGTTGCGTCTTGGGCACCTGTGCATGTCAGGTCGGGCTCGCATGCATACCTTCTTCCCACATGCCTTCCTCCCTCAGTAGAGATTCGCCAGCAGTCTGCTCCTCCCGATCCTCCTCCTCCACATTGTCTCGGAGTTTCTGGACAGCCTGCAGCCACAACCGCCTCTCATCCTCATGCGTGTGTCAGCCCCGATGGCCGGTAGATGTTGCTGGCGTTCAAGACGGCGCTACGGCAGTGCCAGGAACACAACCACGTGAGCAACCGAGTTGGGCCCCTGCAGCCGTTGGGAACTTTGTACGCGGGGACGAGGCCGTTACCCTAAAGGTCCTCCTCCTCTTCTGGTAGCTAAGTAATATGTCGATAGCGTGAAGGAGGGTTGAAGGAATTTCTTTCTTCTCCATGATGAGGGAAAAAAAAGATGAAAGGGGGGAACCCCCCCCCCAATAAACAGCATTTATGCTTATCTTCACAGTCATTGTATTACTTGAATCGTCGATAGACTCTGATGAGACACTCTGTTTAGTAGACATACCCTTATTCATCAAACCCTTCTGCTGCAGTGAAGTGGCTCTTCTAAAAATAAAAATAAAAATCAGTCACCCCAATGTGTGCACCCGCATATAACATCAGTACATCTGTGACATGTTATTTGCCCCCCTTCGCTTCTTGTCAACCAATTATTTCTTTCAGAGAGAGGCAGGCATATAAATCTCTCCTTGTTCGTTTTTCTTGCATTATCTTTCTCTCTCTTTTCCCTCCATTTTCTGAGATCAATTGGACCCAACATATTTTTTTTCCCTTCCTTTTTTACAGAGCATAGTTTGCCATAACCAAAAGCTACTACAGTGGTTTCTCTCCAACACAACAAGAACCCCCCACACCACTTTTGCGACCCGAGACAACAACCCCCCCCCCCCCAAAAGAAAAGGGTCAACAACAACATTGCGCAAACATGTCGTCGAATGTTCCCTCCTCTGAACCTCCCCCTGTGCCTCCTTTTGTCAACGTCCCCGGCCTCCCCAACTTCAGAGATGCGGGCGGCTACCCCATCGCCGCGGACCCCACCAAGGTCGTCCGACGCGGCATGCTCTACCGCGCCTCCGAACCCTCCATGATCACCGAGCAGGGCATCGCCCTCGTGAGCCGCACCCTGGGCATCCGTCACGTCTATGACCTGCGCTCCCAGACGGAGATCGACAACGATGCCAGCGCGGGCAGCCGCCAGGTCAGGGAGTGGGCTGGGTCCCAGCGCATCTTCACCCCCGTCTTCTTGCAGGAGGATTACTCCCCTGAGGCCATCGCCGAACGGTTTGTGAATTTTGGTAGGGAGGGACTCACTGTAAGTCTCAGAATCTGCATGTGATGTCTATTTAAGCCTTTTTTTTTTGAGGGCCGGGAGAGAGAGAGAGGGGGGGGGGGTTGTTTCATTGCTTCGAGGCTGTGGGCTTAGTTTCAGCAGGTAGGCTTGCCCAGGAGGGGGTGAGGAAGACATGTTGGGGCGGGCTGTGTGTACACTGCATGTGGCGATCTTGCATACTGGAATCGTCACCCCACCTCGACAAGGGCCATGATGATATTGCACTTTCTCGGATCAATCGGGAGAGAGATTGCATTCTCTTCACATGTTGCTTTGGTCACATGAAATCTCACACTGCCCTCTCTGCTTTTGACCACTCCGTCTCCATCCGTCTCTCTCTCTCTCTCTCTCTCTCTCTCTCTCTTTCTCTCTCCCTTTCTCTCTCTCTTTCTCTCTCTCGCGATCTCTACCCCCCCCCCCCCAAAAAAAAGGAACAAGGAAAAAAAACAAAACGAGTTGGCTAACACAAGAGGGATTCTCTTTTTGCCTTGGAACCTCCAGGGCTTTGTCGACGTCTACATGCGCATTCTCGAGGCCGGTGCCGATCCTGCCGGCTCCACGCCGTTCGCCATCATCCTCCGCCAACTCGCCCAACCCACACCCTCCCCCGTGCTGGTGCACTGCACCGCGGGCAAGGACCGCACGGGCGTGCTTATAGCCCTGGTGCTGAGCCTGTGCGGCGTGTCTGACGAGATTGTCGCCCACGAGTACAGCCTGACGGAGCTGGGCCTGCAGGAGCGCAAGGAAGAGTTCATCGCGCACCTCGTCTCGAGGGAACCCCTCCGAGGCCGCCGCATCGAGGCCGAGCGCATGGTGGGCAGCCGCCCCGAGAGCATGGCCGCCACCCTGGCCGCGCTGCGGAACCGCTGGGGCAGCTTGGACAACTACCTTCGGGACCAGGTCGGCCTGACCACCGCCGAGCTCGAGGCTATCCGCCAGAACATGATCGTTGACGCGGACACTGAACAGCAGACCCCCGTGGCGTGGGAGGAGCACGCTCAGCTTATCGTCTGAGCCAGGCCGGCTGGAGTGTTTCAACAGCGTCTTGCTAGATAATACGGATGGGCAAATAGCAGCAGCATGGCGACGGAGTCTCTTGGAAAGGACACTTTTTTCTTTTCTTTTTCCAGAGCAAGTTGCTAGTCCCTGATATCAAACAATGCATTCATTCGTACATCTTTGCGATGCTACTGACGACATATAGTGTCCCAGGGATTCCTTAGGCTTGGCAAGCCTGACGGCGTGCTCGTGCTCGTGCTCGTGGCCCCCCCCCCTGCCATGATAATCGCCTCCAGCCTCTATATGAGGGAGGGGAGAAAATTTCGGTGTGTGTGTGTGTGTGTGTGTGTGTGTGTGTGTAGTGTAGGCCGCCGCCTACGTCTAGTCGATCTTGGTAGGGATCTTGACCTGATCCTTCTTCCGGTCCTCTGACGGGATACCATACCTCCAGCCAACACCACTCCTCGCCCTCCCGGTCTTGCCCACGTCATCGACCCTCATCTTCTTGAACCGGAACTCGAACCGCTCTGTGGGCACCGCTGTGGTGAGCTTCTTGCTGTGCTCCTCGACCATCCGCTCCCGCGCCTCATCGTTCATCTGTGAGGCCCTCGCCTCCTTGACAAAGAGCGCCTCCGACTCCTTCTCGCGCATGCCCCCGTGCACACGCCTCTGGTGCTCGACCAGCTCCTTGTGCGGGATCCGAGCGTCGGCCGACATCATTGTGTGGTGGAAGGCCGTGGCGGCGTCCTCGCGGGTGAAGTGTCGCGACTCCGACGTTGGCACGAAGAGCTGCTGCATTGTGTAGCCGTGGACGTGGATCTCGTTGAACGGCTCCAGTGGTTGGACCGGCTGGCCCTTTGGATAGCTATGGGTCGGGACCATCTCGAGGACGGCTCGGGAGTAGGGAGTGGCTAGTTTCCTGCCCTGTTTTGCTCGTACAACACATACAAAGAGAAGGGTCAGCCGGTGCTTCTATGCTCCCGAGTTGGGTGATGTTGCATGATAACAAGAGACGGGGTGTAGGAATTCTTTCCGCTCAGAGAGGCTCGCAAAGCTATTTTGTAACCACATTGTGCTGTCTTCAAGACTAATCGAATTTTTGTTGTACTCATCATAGGAAAGATTGGTAAAAGGGGCTATGTGGGGGGGGGGGGGAGGAGATGGAAGAAGAAGAAAAAATTGGACGCGCAAAGCAACACATACCTCTTTTTCCCACTCCTTCTCCACCGTCTTCATCCTCACCACGGCGGCAACCCTCCTGTGGTCCACGCCCAGCTGTGCAGATACCACCTTGATGGGCTCCTCGTCCATAAAGACCCTCTTCCAGATCATCTCGCGCGCCTCCTCCGACAGCACTGGCTGGCTGGCGAAGGTCGGGTTCGACGGGAAGGGGTGCCGCTTGGCGTTCTCGCCGCCCAGGTAGTTGGTTTGGCCGGGCTTGTGCGACTCCAGGTCCTTGCCCCTCGCCTTCATCCATTTTATGTACCCGGCCTTGGCGATTGTCACGTTGCGCTTCCGCTCCGTGGTCGTGGAGAAGGATCTCTTGGTTGAGGAGGAGGGCGAGGGCGAGGGGGGCGCTGGTGGTCGGCGCGCCAGCAGCGCCCGCTCGAGAGGCGACGCAGTGCTTGTGATTATAGAGCTGTTGGAGCTCGCCAGGCTCGAGATCTCTGCGCTACAGGCCTGTAGCGAGTGTGATGGTATCCTTGGGGGCATTTTGCTGATGAGGGGAGCTTATAAGGAGGAGGAGGAGGAGGAGGACAAGCAGGGCGGCGGTGGAGAGGGGGCAGTGGCCCAAAGGTTGTAAAATCTAGAGCTTGGGCAGTCGCGGTGTGATGTTGTTTTTAGAAAAGGCGAGGAAATTTCTGCGCGAGCTTATTAGTGGGTCTGTAAACTTTCCAGCAAGATACCGGCTCGATGGAATGGGGGTTAGGGTCTATACTTCTTATGGACAAGAATTATGATTATCCTCCTTGCTGAAACCTTTTTACGACGTTCACATGCCCTCCGTACAGGTTTGGAGATTATTGTCCATCGTACTATGTCTGTTGGTACCTACAGAAATGCATTGCAGCGCAGCGCAGCGCAGTGCTGCTCCAACCAAGAGCCATATGCAGTTTTCGGAAAGCGTCCATGCTGGCCTGGCCATTTGATTGGAGATAACTCGTCCTTCTGACCATCCTCGAAGTGGCAGAGCAAGCCTTGTTATGGAACTTCTTATCGTATATCATGAATATCAACTTCAAGTAATCTACTTCGTATACTTCATCAGAAACAACCAGACAAAAGAATAGACCAGTAGGGAGGCGTGCAGAGGTTTTCATCGACCGGTATTTGAGGCCGGACGTATGGGTCCTGAACCCACAACTCCGGACAACTCTTGGGTTCAGCTACGACTGCTGAAGGTTCGTTTTAAGAATGAATTGAATGCATATCAGCCACAAGTATACCACTCATACCTAATGAATAGCAGTATTAATTCAAGAAGGAACCCCTCCCCTCCCCCCTTAAAAACCCCCCCCCCCCAATAGAAAAAAAGGGCAAAAGACAAAAAGAAATCGAGACGGGAATTGAGCCCGACGTGGGGGTCGAACCCACAACCTTGAGATTGCTAACAAGCTGGAAACCCTGTAAGAGTCTCACGCTCTACCGATTGAGCTAGCCGGGCGCCGTGAAGGCGCATTGTTGAAATTTACGAATTTCAAAAGAATTCAAGTAGACAACCGCTATAGTCTTTTCCTCAAAAAACCTCTCTGCACAACAACTTTGATGGGACGGGCATAAGAGCCTAATGTACAGCTGCCAGCCTCGATCTACCTAATTTTGCGCAAGCTTTTTTTCTTCTCATTCTTTCTCTTCAAGTGATATCAACTACCCGCTTGTGCCCAAGTTGTCCTACGCTTGTGGGAATGGTCGTCGTCCTTGGCAAATTGACAGCACCGGAAGTATGGTCTCTCATCTCGTATTTTGGAACAAGTTCTTGGTCCGCTGCCGCGTTTGCTATTATACTTGATACCAGCTGTCTCACGCACGGGGAAAGGTCGCCAGGGAGATCAATCATGGCTTGTCGTACGATCGAAATTACTGTCCCATCCCGGCGTGCCACGAGCGGCAGCGGCCCGCCTGTTGCATATGAGGAAGCTTACTGATCCGCACTGGACCGTGTCTGCTGGTGGTGATTCGGCCGCCGGTAAAGGTTTTTTTTTGTACCACACACAGTGCCGCCCTGGAATTTCTCGTCCTCCCTCTCTCCCACCTTCCCCGCCCCCCCTTTTCTCCTCTCAAACCACCTAGTATATAACCCAGGCCAGAGATATGAAAAGCTAGTGTGAACCATTGAAAGCCTTTTAAGAGAGAAGGAAGACGATTGGGACTGGAGCACCCATTGCCCTTGACACGACTCTCTCCCGGTGGACTGCCAATACCTAGCGTACAAATTTGTCTCAAAATGTGAGTCGTCCTTGTCTCGAATGTACTGTACTATATACATACTACACAATTAGGCAGTATATAAAAGTACTTGGTAGTATGTAGGTGGCCTAGGAAAAGGCAGGTCGGAGGGTTTGGTTTGCTCTGGGCATCACGCCGCCAAATCGCGCCTCATAGAGTCGATGGCTAGGTAAAGCCACACCGGATGGTCGGTCAGGTTGGACGACGAGGAGGGCAAGGAAGGGGGGGGGGGCGGCGTGGCAGAGAGAAGAAGAAAAAAACCTATGGTTCCATGTACATGTACAAAGCATCCAGGATATTCCTGCAGCCATACCAGGGTTGGCAAGATGAACAAGACTTCTCTCTCCCCACGTTCCCTGCCTTACTTACATACATGGGTGGTGGTACATTGGTACCCAAGTAGATCCGGCGGATTGGGCCTCGCTAGGGAAAAGGGTGCCAAGGATGCCTGTCTAGCTGTATCTGTGTATGCAGGGCTTGCGCTAGCCATCCAGCCCGTCGTCACCTCTCATGTACTGCCAACGCAGCAACGCATAAGGTACCTATGCACTTGCAGGTGCCCAGCATGAGACTAACTGCAATGCAGCATCATGACCCGGACTTGATGGATGCAATGTCCCTTTTGGGTCCGCAGCATCGAGGACACCGCCATTGTGGCATGGCACAACATGACGTTTTTCTTCTTCTTCTTCCTTTCCCTTCCCTTGTTCTCTTTTTTCTTCTTGTCTTGCCCCTCTTTGCTCTGTCGTCTGTCACTCGGGCCCAGCAGGATCTGAGGAGGGGGTGGGGGTGGGACGGACATGACTGACGGAGAGGCCGAATCGAATCTTGTTTGTGCGCCAGTCTCTCGCCCTCACCGTCTGCCCTTGTTGTCCCCCCCGTCTCTCTCTCTCTCTCTCTCTCTCTCTCTCTCTCTCTCTCTCTCTCTCTCTCTCTCTCTCTTTCTCTTTCTCTCACCCGTAACCTGCCGATGCTCACGTGACAACAAATTACTACTACTTGACAAGAAGGAAAGAAAAAAGGGCAGTTCAACTAACTGGGTTACATTTACTATAGTAGTTGCTAGCAGCCTTGGTTGGTTGGTTCTCGGCCACAAATTAATCACAGCGGAGCCCCGAGTGCCTGCCGAGGAGAGGTGCTCCGGTCGGGGCAAGGTGTGCCAATAGAATACTCAAAGCCCTGGTCATGGTAGTACCCATTACTATGTAGCGACTGGATTGGCCCTTTTTTTTTTCTTCTTTTTCTTCTTTCTTATTTTCCCCTCCATCTTTGCAAGTTCTGGCTTGCTTGCATGAGGCACATATTTTAGAGCCCGGCCCCAAAACTTGTTGAGGAAGCGGAGGGCCGCCGAGGGTGGTGATTCGATGGAGCACGGCCTTGTCCCAGGTCTGAGGGTTATGCAGGTTTTTACCATTCCGGTATGGGCCCGTCTTGAAAGGGGAGAGAAGGGGGGAAAGAGAGAGGGGGGGGGGGGTTTTCTTCGGGGTTTTTTTTTTTTTTGTGTGGTCTCGGATTGGGTCAAGACGGATTTGAAATGTTTTACTGTACCAGATCAGTGTGTGAAGATCGAAGGGGGAGAAGAGGGGGGGGGGGGAGAAAGCGAGGCACGACGGTCTAGCACCAGTACGAAGCTGCTTTCCCCCTCTTCGCATTGTACACACGAGGTAGTGAGTGACCTGTATGCTGAAGCTTGACAGAGAGAAGAACAAGAATCTCCTTTGACTTTTTCCTTCTTTTCTCTCTCTGCTTCCCCTCCCCCTCCCCAGGTTCTGCAACCTGGTGGAGTCCGGGGCCCCAGATATGGCGTCCCCACTATTTGGGTGTGACGCTGCTGCAGTGGGAAATAAAAATCACAGGGCTAATACAGTACGGGGTTCTGTCTCTCTCTCTCTCTCTCTCTCTCTCTCTCAGGAGTGCTATTGCAGTCTTGTCTGTGGTGGACCGACGCCGACGACGGCAGGGTCTTCATCAAGGTCTTCTTCCCGTGTGTAACGTTGGAGCCGGTATTGCAGTCTTTGGTGTGTACTGTGTACTATGTACTATGCACTATGTACCATGTACCATGTACCATCATCTGTCCCTCTCCCTCCCTCCCTCTCTCTCTCTCTCTCTCTCTCTCTCTCTCTCTCTCCCCACAAATCTTGCTACTTGGCGTAAGCTGACCGACCGTGCACGGAAAAACGGGTGACGGCGAGTGATACAAGGCAAGGCCCTGTGCGTAGTAGCACACACGAAGGGGTGCCAAGAGAGGCTCGACAGCCTAGCCCCATCGCGACTTCCCCCAAGGAAACGAGAGCCGGAAGGAAGGAAGGCGCACACGTAGTATGATGACTATACACACCTGTTCTTCCTCCTCCTCCTCCTCCTCCTCGCTTTCTCTCCCCTTCGGAACGTGCGTGCGAGGCTACACCGCTGACGCTCCCTCTGCCCACATGTTCGTGATGACCTGCGGCCTCCCGAGAATCCTTCGACACCGAGGGTCTGGACGGTGGCTTGCCGCCTCAGTCAGCCCTAAGCCTAGCTGTTATGGGCCGGGAGAGAGAAGACGAAAAAAGTAAAAGGCAGAGAGAGAAGGAGAGAGAAAAAGAGAGCGACAGGATCGCTCTATCAGAAAGCCTCCCATGAAACTAATACGCCAGACTTGGAAAAATGTGGGCAAGACACACACAACCACAAACCAAACCTCCACAGTTTTTGGTGTTCCTCGCCGAGACAGCGACCATCAGCAGCCCATTCTCAGGGCCCAAACTGAAGGGCCGTGCCCCAACCCCTTACGTCTCAATTTTTATGTAAAAATAAAATAAAAATAAACAACCACCAGGTTGGGTCTAAGCAACGAAAGAAGAGGGGAGGCGGGGGGGGGGGGGGGGAGGAACAAGGAGGTAAGTGCCGTAGGAGGATAGGTGCAGCAAGCATTCAGCCTCTTTTTTGCCCGTGTCCAGTGTTTTTTTCTTTTCAGAATTTACGACAGGTAACAAAATTTCTTCCGAGCCCGCGCACGTCGGAGGAAGGGATTGGACGAATTCTCCGCCCTGCGACGGCGTTCCCTTTTGCGATGGCTGGACCGCGTTTGTTGGTGGCTTGGGGAATAGGCGAATCCAAAATGTCCAAGCCTCGGGTACCACCATCATCACTCTCTCTGCCTTGGGGGTTGCCAAATGTGAGCTATCACTTTCTTGCCTCATGCCCACTTGGATCGACCACGGGCAGGCAGTGGACCATTTTCAGTTTGTTGTAGGCTTTTTGCTCACGGAGGCAAGTGGTGGCGAGGTTCTTTTTGGGGAAGAGGTGATTGATTAGCGAGACGCTACCGTAAAGTCAGTCACAAGACAGCCACACTGATGTGTGTGTGTGTGTGTCCTCTTCTTACTTCATAATGCGAGTGATGGAAGGTGTCAGAACGGCCGTGAAGGGTGGGAGGAGGAAATGGAGTGAGTGCATGGGGGACGACGGGTGATGGTCATATTTTGTGGTACGTCAGATCATGAAGACATCGCGAGGAGGTTCGAGGTACAACGGAGGGGAGGGGGAAGGGACAGGCATTGGGAGAAGAAGGAGGGTAGGCAAGCTTACCAGACACGCTACAAGGGAATATACAAAAGAGGCTAAGGGGGAGAGGAGAGAGACAGCCACTAGCGACAGCATAAATTGAGATCACTCAGCGAGATGTTCGATCAACAAGTGCATATAGAGGGCGGGGAATGGGCTCCACCATTGATGGGACACGGCGGCGCGGTGGTGATGAGACTGTGTTACTGTGGGACTCGGTTAGGGGCCACCTAAGAAGAAGAAAGAAAAATACTACAGTACTCGCTTGCCGGAGTGGGAACGGTAAGGTAGCCATAAGCCTTCACGATAGCTTCATCTCCGGGAGGCCTGGGGTGGGCAGCCAAGGGGTGGTGGGAATGGGAATAGGATGGGACCAGAGGGAAGAACAAATACGGTCTTCCGGCCACCCTCACACAGGTGCACACAGGCAGGAAAACCCGAACGATGACACCCTTGTCCTGTACGTGTCCGTTGTTTTTCTCTTGTACCACGATGACCACACACGGTCGAAATGGGAATGCCGGGGGGGGGGTGGTAACACTGGGGTCCGGGTTCGGCCTTGCTGGAAAGGTGCCATCCGACGGCAGTCAATGCCGTCGGCCGCCGACGACGACGTCGTGTGGCTGGCCATAGATGTCATCAAGGAAGTATAGTCTGATGGGGAAGTTTTAAGGCTGCAGAGTTTTGTGTGTTTTCTTTCTTTCCTTCCCCCCTTTCCGACACCAAATCAAATTCTTGACCGGTCTGAGGATACTTTGGGGGTCGGAATCGAATCCCTTGTGATGGGGCGGCCTTTGGGGTCTCGAACAACTCAAGTATGATGCAAATGAAGCCAAAGTTAGCCATCGTGGAATTTTTCTGTTTAGGACTCTCCCCCCTCGGAAAGGACCGGTCTGGCCAGGGGGATCCTTTTTCCTCGTCACCCTGTGCCATCATCACCCAGCACCCAACCCGGTCCTTTCCTCTTTATTCCGCAAGCAAGCTAGGGCCCAACCCCAACTATCACGATGCTTCTTTGACGAACCATACGACGCCCCCCCCCCGATGTGATGGCCACCCACCTTCTGGATCACGGCGCCAGTCTCGTTGCGGCCTGGTAGTCCGTCTGGATGCGTTCTGCGTCACTTCTCTTGAGGGTCTGGCCCATTTCTACGCCCATGCATGATATCGCTGTCGTGGCGACCAGTGTGAGGAGGAGAAGAAGAAGAAGAGAAGAGAAAAAGGAAAAAGAGGAGGGGAGGAACGTAAAATCAACTATCGTTCTCAAACCCCCCCCCCCCTCTTCTCTCCCCACCCAAAAAACCACCAAGTAATCAAATAATCAGTTGTGATGTGAGTGAGAAAATCCTGGCGGCTCGCAAGCACGGGACAACTCAGATGACTTGAAGCATCAGCGTCGTCCCGAAAGCATAGCATACTAAGCAACCACCAACTTTGGGGTCCCCTCCCGCTGTACTACAATACGCAGGTCCGCCCGGGGGACAAGGGAGGAGAGGCAGCCAAAAGAGCGGAGCATCTCCTCCAAAGAGTTGTACGCCGTTGGCGGTAGATCTAGAGTGCTAAATAGGCACGGCAGGGTCGTGTGGCGACCAAAACCCTCCTTCTTTTTCATTAATCCTAAATAATCAATTTAATCAGGAGGCTGCTACGGCACTATGTACAGTACGGCGTAGTAGATCTTACCGATGGGATGGTAGCCGTGGGGAGCATGGTAAGATTTCTGGTTTGGTTTAGTTACCATGTAGTTAGTCCTCCATCGACCTAGGCAAAGAGTGACGAGGAGGCAAGAAGACGATGAGTATTGTGTGAATATTACATAGTTTTATGTATGTGTATGTACATAATTCTCTTCTTCTCGCCTAAGTGGGTGGCGGTGGTGGTGGGGGGCTACACCGCAAGTGGGGAGGGGCAGCTGCAATATCGATCCTGCTATGGCACAGGCCAAGGCCAACAACAGTGTCCAAAAAAAAAAAAAAAAGAGAGAGAGAGAGAGAGAGAGAGTGAGAAAGAAAACAAGCCACCCAGTTTTCTAAGTCAGGTCCGTCGATCCAGGCTCAGGCAACTAGTAGGGCCAAGCCAAGACCGCCGACCCCCTCCCAGTGAATGGAGTGGCCCCAACGAACGCAGCAGGTTCGTTTCTGCATGGCTCAGGTGTGCTGTGGGATCGAGGAATTTCATTATTATACCTCAAACAAAGTAGTAGAGGGCATAACCACAAACTTGACCGTGCGAGTACAATGATTAGTAGTGATAAAAGGCACGGCGGTGCGGCCCTTGTGGGTTCACCGCCTGGCTACCATACTGTACTATGTACCCAACTCCCCAGGGCTTGCGTGCCCACCCGCATGCATTACCTCCCAAAGGAGAGGGGAGGAGGGGACCTTGGGGCCATGGCAAGAGAGGAGGGGGAGATGAGACGATGGTATGACGGCGTTTGAGGGCTACAGCTACTGACAGGGGTACCTCTGGAGGCCTGACGCTCACGAGATTTCAAACGCACAGACAACACCATCACCAAGCAAGGATGGCGCAGTCGTGACGGCGACGACCTTGGCCCCCGGAGCAAGGTGCAGAGGAAAGAGGAAGCAGAGAAGGTGGGAGGGACCACACAGAGGGACAATGCCCCGGCTTCCCCAATAGCATCTTGGCAATTCACCAAGGGTGGGCCCATTATTCCCACGTCCTGGGCGTCGCCTGGAAGATCCGAATGAAGATCGCCATCGACTCTTGCTGCAGGTTCTGGGTGGAGCACCCACGGAGATGGCTAACAGACACAAGGAAGCTCTGCAGTCTGCTCTTGGATGATCTCACGGCGCCAGCCCGAGGGACTCCGTCATAATGTCGCCATCATTGTGGACAGGCTCATGCCTCCCCGTGGCTCCACGGTCCGGCTCGGGCAAATGTGGAAACCCAGAACCAGACACTGACGGACCACGGTCTTTCTTCACTCTGTTTTTTTCTTTCTTTCTTCTTTCTTTCTATTCACTATCATCTTGACAAACTGGTGATTTGCAACTCGTCTCTCGTGTGCCTCGCGCCGATCCAATTAGCTTGAATTTGCCAAGGATGCGGACGAAAAAGAAAAGGAGAAAGGGGGGGGGGGGGAAACAGCTGATGATTGCCAGGAAGCCATGAAGAAGGGCTTGAAAGGGGACAAAAAGAAAAAAGACATGGCTGGTAGGGTCTTGAAAGCATGCAATGCGAGCCCCGACTACGTGGTCATCGATCCTGTGGCTCCCGACTTTCAAAGAGGATACGTCTTCTGTCGTGCACCTTTCCGAAACGTCCACCCATAGAATAAATGGATCTACCATGATGTATGTACTACGCTCTAAAGTAGTCTTGTCGAGCCGTCGTTGGTCGGATCAGCCCATCCGACAGGATCTGATACCAGCTACGGGGAGGCAGAGCTTAGGAATTCTCCGAAACGTCTTGCTTTCGATGGATGATGAGAATGGCCTGATACGATGACTACAGTAGTCGGGGGGGGGGGGGGGAAGGGAAAGGAGAAAAAAAGAACGGGAAAAAAAGAAAAAAGAAAAAAAAAAAAAAAAAAAAAAAAGGCTGCGAGGGGTGGCGGCAAAACTGGGGAAAACTCGGAAGGCTGAAGGCTGTCGGTGCGGGAGGACCGGAAACAGGTTGGGCGTACCGAGCCGGCCGATGGGGGAGAGGGGATTTAAAGTTATGGATGCTTGTTTTGAGTGGTGGTTTTTAAAAGAAAAAATGATGATAAATAATACTAATCATTGAAGCACAAGGGCGACAAGGGGTGGTGAGACGAGACTTGAGGAAAATGGCGACATGTCTGGAGAATATGGCGAAAACTTGTCCCATCCTGCAATGGGGATGACGATGGTTGTCCAACCATGCATGTACCATGACAACCTCTTAAGAGTGTCCGTGAGGCTGGAATAAGAGTGGAGCAACATGAAATGATGAGAGGTCTTGTGGCGTATATGTTCAACACCCTCTCCAGATTAGCAGCACCATCATTACATGGAGAGAGGATCATTTCTGGGCAAACCATCCTTTGTTCCCCTTCTTTTCTCCCCCTCTCTCTTCTTCTTTCCATTTCAACTTGCCCTCGACTCTTTTGATCATTCTTTGCATGTTCAGGACGTATGATGGAACTGACGATCGTCCGCGAGATGCTCAGGTAAGCATCTATCTGCATGGTGGAATGAATCAAGGGCGGTGAAGGTCTGAACAGGCCTTGCAGTCCTAGACTGATCCTTCTTTGAGGGGGGAGAGAGAGAGAGAGAGAGAGAAAAGGACAAAGATATAATAGTAATAAATAATAATAATCAAGGCGTTGCGTTCAAGGTTGAAGGCGTCATGTCGACTCGGACAACCAGGCTCCGAGTCATCCACCCATGTACATAGTAAATCTTTTTCTGAGACCCAGAGGAATCTTCTTGGACTTTCATCGCCGTGCTTGGTCCCCCGTCCCTGAACCAGCCAAATCGATAATATGATGATGGCTTGGAAGATGTCATCCTTGTTTCCTCCATCATAGGGAGAATTGACTAGTGTGTGGGGGAGGGGACGACGGGCAAATCGATACCGACATAACCTTAAAGAGAAATGAACAAGAGGAAAAAGGGAAAAAGGGAAAAAGGGCGAACACGATCTCCATACATGCGGCTCGTCAGTGTGGCTCGTTCCGTTCGGCAGCAGCCGAAGTGCAGCGCCAGCCTGACGTGTGCAATGGGGTTTGAGTAAGCAGAGAGAGCAATGAGTAAGTACTCAGAAGCAACCAGGACAAGTGTCAAAATTCTCTCTCTCTCTCTCTCTCTCTCCCACTCAAACATAATTGGATACGGAGATATCATTTTTGTCGCCATTATTCTCATTATCCTCACCCTCATCCTCCGGTTCTCTTAAGTTCTCTAGGCACCAGTCAGTTGTCCATGGTCATTTGGCACACATCTTTTATATACCTGTCTCGTTCCGAACTCTTGAAAAGATGACCCACAACAAGCATGGCAGCCCAGGACCATCAGCCTCGAGAAAGGGACAGCCAACAGAGAAAGAATGAGGAAAGAATGAGAAAGGGAAGAGCCAAAGATGGATGACTAAACCATGGCTCAGGATAGCTCAGTTCACTAATGACAGGGTTGAACCCCCCAACCTAGACCGCACCCATGTGTGGCGCTTTGACTACGCAAAAACAACGCTTGTATCAGGATGATGATGGAGATGCGGCTTTTGTGCGGAAACCACAGCCAGTCAAGACATCAGCCAGCGCCCAGGAACCCTTTTTATATTTCAAATGCACACCCACGCCTTTCTCAAGAGAGAATCATCCAGAACAGTCTGCAGTCTGGGTTGATTGATTAGTAGTAGGTGTTGTGTGTTGTCGCTCCTTCTTAAAGTCTCCCTACCGCTGCTTCCTTGTCCCTTGATCTCGAGTCGCCACTTCCTGTCGTCGGTGTTCAGCCACACACTCATAACGACCCCTTGAAACAAAAACACCCGCCAACCAGCCACGCTTCCCATCTCTAGACGACCTCTTCATCGCAGCCTCGTTCCGCATTCCGCTTCAGGTACTGCAGCAGAGGGGCCGGAAGAAACAGTATAATAGGCTCTGTGCAGATTTCATTTCACCGGCAGAATTGGCCCCCGCCAATTGCACTGCCGTGCGACATTGTACCGACCCAATCTTATCACATCACTCACTCTACACGAGACCACAACAACCCCTTACCCGTCGTCTCCCTGGTTTGGACGGGTCACACGCACCACTTTCAAGATGCATTCCTCTTCATCTAAACGGGCCGACGGGTCCAGCAGTGGTGGTGGTGGTGATCGTCGTCGCCGTCCTCCTCATCCTCTCCTCCCTCTTCCTCCTCCTCCTCCTCCTCGGTCCGGTGCTGCTGTCGTCGTCAAGACCTCCTACAGCGTCTCGAACCTGCACTGTCCCACTTGCGTCACAGCCATCAGGCACGAGCTGAAGGAGGCCTTTAGCGACAGGATCCTTTGGGTCTCGCCAAATATCGTCACTTCAGTCGTCACCGTGGAACATGATCCATCCGTCAAGATCAAGAAGATGGCTGATGTCTTAACCGACGCCGGCTACGAGGTCTCTGGCGTCTCCACCTCTGCTGATGATCCAGAAGACGCCTCGTCTCAGATCAACAACGCCACAGCCGCGTCCCTACACGACGGCCACACCACAGAGGCCCGTCCTGCACCCTACAGGGCACTCTCTACATGGTTGTCAGGGGACCACTCTCGGTCCGAAGCCGCCCGCATTCATCTATTAAATTGTGAGCAGTGCCGCAACTCCCAAGGCACATCCACCAAGCCATGTCACGGCCAACCACACGCCGGTGCCCCTTCGCCACCAGCGTCATCATCCTCTTCAGCCGATGCCCAGCACCCGGCGGAGCCAGCTACGGCTCAGAAACCAAACGACATGTCTCTTGTCACGGTGGATTCGGACGACAGCAGCTCAGCTGACAAGCAGCTATGGCGGGCGAGCCTGGCCGTGGGCGGCATGACATGCGCTGCCTGCGTCAACAACATCAAGGGCACGCTCGACGAGATGGACTGGGTGACAGAATCCGCAGTCAATCTCCTGACCAACAGTGCGACCGTCGAGTTCTACGGCAAGGGACATGCCGACGATATCGTGGAGGCCATCGAGGACAGTGGCTACGAAGCACACCTGGACAGCGTCGAGCCTGTCGAGGGCGAGCAGCCCGAGACCCAGGAGAGGACCGTCGAGATCCTGCTGGGTGGCATCTACTGCTCTCACTGCCCGGGCCGGGTGATCAGCAGTCTCGCTGGCTTCCGGCGACAGATCGACATCATCACTGAGCCGACCCAGGCAAGACCAGTCATGAAGCTTGCTTACGTGCCCGAGGCACCCGGCTTTACCATCCGGCATATACTGGCAGCTGTAGAGGCCGGTGACCCAGCCCTGCAGGTCTCCATCTACCACCCGCCCAGCCTGGAGGAGCGATCCAAGATGGCACAGCACCAGCACCAGCGCCGGCTGCTCTACCGGGCCATCGGCACCTTCATCGTGGCCATACCAACCTTCATCATTGGCGTCGTCTACATGTCTCTCATCCCAGACCCCAACGCCTCCAAGGACTTCCTGACGAGGCCGTGGGTCTCGGGCATCAGCCGCGCCCAGATCGCCATGTTTATCCTGGCAACCCCTGTCTATTTCTTCGCGGCCGATGTGTTCCACACCCGAGCGCTCAAAGAGATCAAGACGCTCTGGCGGAGAGGGAGCCAGATGCCCATCCTGCGGCGGTTTTATCGATTTGGCAGCATGAACACCCTCATGTCCCTGGGCACGACCATCGCATACGTGTCTTCGGTAGCACAGCTCATCGCAGCCGGCGTCAACAAGCCTGACCATGTGAACGACCAGGAGTTCTATTTTGACTCGGTCGTGTTTTTGACCCTCTTCCTGCTCGTCGGAAGATGGATCGAGGCGTACAGCAAGTCCAAGACCGGAGACGCCGTCACAGCTCTTGGCAAGCTGCGCCCGACAGAGGCCGTGCTTGTCGAGCGCAAGGACGAAGGCAAGACGGAGGACCAGGTCGTCAAGGCCGACCTGCTCGATTTCGGTGACACCGTCCGCATACGGCACGGCGCATCACCGCCGGCCGATGGTATCGTCGTCGAGGGCGAGACCAAGTTTGATGAGTCCAGCCTCACCGGGGAAGCTCGACTTATCAGGAAGGGCCCCGGGGATGCTGTCTATGCCGGGACCGTCAACAAGGACAGGCCAGTCGTCATCCGGATCACGGGCGTGGCCGGCACTTCGATGCTCGACCAGATCGTCAAGGTCGTCCGGGAAGGTCAGACCAAGCGCGCCCCCATGGAACAGATCGCAGACGTCCTGACCACTTACTTCGTCCCTGTGGTGACCCTGATCGCCATCGTCACTTGGCTCATCTGGATGATCCTCGGCCTCAGCGGCGTCATCCCTGACGAGTATCTGGACGTTACCTCGGGCGGCTGGGTCGCCTTCTCCCTGCAATTTGCTATTGCCGTCTTCGTGGTCGCCTGCCCCTGCGGTCTGGGCCTGGCCGCGCCAACGGCCATCTTTGTCGGCGGCGGACTCGCTGCCAAGCATGGGATCCTCGCCAAGGGAGGGGGTGAGGCCTTCGAGAAGGCGAGCCGGATCGACTGTGTCGTTTTCGACAAGACGGGGACCCTCACCGAGGGAGGCCTGCCGAGCATCACGGACTCGACCATCTTTCCTGATCCCGGCGCTTTCCCAAAAGAGCAGATGTCGACCGTGCTGGCCGCCCTCAAGGCTGTTGAAGAGAGCAGCAGCCATCCCATTGCGAAGGCCATCGTGTCGTTCTGTGCTGAGAGGGAGCTTGACCCCAACGTCAGCACCACAGATGTGCAGGAGGAACCCGGCAAGGGCTTGAAGGCCGCTTTCTCGAGTGGAGAACCCCACGAGATGCTGGTCGGCAACGAAGCCATGATGAAGGACCACGGGGTCGAGCTCTCAGAAAAGGTCGTCTCCATGACGGACGCGTGGAAGAAGGAGGCCAAGTCCATTGCCCTGGTCGCCATGAGAAGCACATCGTCACCATCAGAGCCGCGTTACAAGATCGCCGCCGCCCTTGCCATCTCGGACCCCATCCGCCCCGAATCCGTCGACATCGTTCGCTCCCTTCAGTCCAGGGGCACACGCGTGTGGATGCTCTCTGGCGACAACGAGGTGACAGCTCGCGCCGTCGCAACCCTCATCGGCATCCCGTCGGACCAGGTCATCTCGAGCGTCCTGCCCACGCAGAAGGCAGACAAGATCAAGTATCTGCAGTCGACGCTGAAGGCCCGCCGCGGCAGTGACAAGATTGGGGAGCAGGAGGAGACCTCGACGCGGGCCACGGTCGCCATGGTCGGCGACGGCATCAACGACAGCCCCGCGCTCACGCAGGCCGATGTCGGCATTGCCATTGGCTCTGGGTCTGACGTGGCCATCAGCTCCGCCGAGTTCGTGCTCGTCAAGTCGGACCTCTGGAGCGTCGTCACGCTGCTCGACCTGTCCCAGGCCGTCTTCACCAGGGTCAAGGTCAACTTCGCCTGGGCCCTGGTGTACAACATGGTCGCGGTCCCCATCGCCGCCGGCGTGCTGATGCCCATCGTCTCCAACGGAAGCCATGTCCGCCTGGACCCGGTGTGGGCGTCGCTCGCCATGGCGCTCAGCAGCATCTCGGTCGTGACAAGCAGCCTCGCGCTGCGGAGCGGCATCCCGGGCCTTGGCTTCAGGGAGAAATCGCACGGGAGGAAGGGCAAGAGGGAGGATCAGGGCCGGGGCGAGGGCGAGGGCGAGGGCGAGGGCTTGCCTTTGGACAAGGCCAGGCTCTAGGCGCGCCTCCATCTGTGGCCTCGATTGGGCCTGCTGTATGATTTTGATCTGTTCGTGAGCCCGAGGGACTATGCACGGGGCACGAGAAGGCGGCGGCGGTCCAGACGGCACAGAGGGACAAGGCGTCTTGGTTGTTACTGGGGGCAATATTGATTCGGTACCCCGCTTACGCTCATTTTCCTTCCTCTTTATTTCTTAGATGTTATGGTACTTTAGATACCCAGCGGTGCACCACTATCAGTAATGGGCGCTCATAACGTTATGGAGCGATTAATTTTACTCAGAGCTGTGTATTTTTCCAACTTGTTATCCAGTGATTGCAGTGGTATGCCCATCTCAACAGTGGTGACTTGGTGGATATAGCCTTGAATAAAATAAATAACAGTTCATCGGCGCCTCTTACCAGACACACAACGGACAGCATCGCGTTTTCAGGCGCGTTCCGCTTCACCATGGTATATCTAGAGGCAGAACTGAACCAATAGAGAACACATGCTGTGATGCCTTGGTCGGAGTGAAGAGGGTTGGCTGCTTAGACGCGATATGGAAGCAGGTAGACAGACCACCCGGCACCACATTCACGACCTGCTGTAGCCTCTCGAGTTGGGTTCCGCCCTCGAGCGGTTCATCTCGCCCCCTTTCCGCTCGCTTCTTTCAGACACCTGAATAAACTACTCTTTTTTTCTTTTCTTTTCTTCTTCTTTCTTCTTTACAGAAGCAGAAGCTCCCACCTGTTCCTCCCGTGCATAGATACTTGGACGATTAGCCAGAATCCTTGATACACCTTTTTTCTTTCTTTTCTTATCGCATGTGAAGTTGGTTTTCACACTAATTAAAGCAGCGGTTAACCTCTTGTCGCTTGGGGGCCAATGTGCCCCGGTTTGGGTCTGGATAGGTTATTCAACGGACCTATCATGGTCCTTTGAGCTTGATACTATCTCCTCCGCGTTATGAAAGCTTAATTAAGAGCAAGTCGGCCGAAAAGGAAAGGAAACGGTGGGGGGAATACGAGCGCTGATAGAGAAGCTCTCCAGCCAAGCTGTGGTACATAAAGTAAGTAAGTAGGGGTTGCAGCTGCTTCCACGGATTTATTTAACTTGGCAAGGGAATAATTGGAGGGGGGGGGGGGCATCGGCGGTCTCGGCCAGGGCAATTATCATAGCACTGGCAGGTGATTTCAGCCGGTTTTCTTCTTTCTTGCCCCGTGGGATTTGAATCAGTGTCTTGCACTATTGCCTGCTTCGACCATTCATATTTCTCCCATCCACAAAGCTGACCGAAGGGAGAAAATGGGGGTTGTCTCTGCTGACGCGGCAGGCTGTCGATTCGCAAGGCTTCTCGGGCCAGATCGTCCCGGGGGAGGAGAGGTTTATATCAAGCCCGCGATTATGAATGGTTGCACATAATCATCATCTGTTATGCCGTGCATGATTTAGTCTCCTGGGCTAACTCTCCTATGGGCTGGACTCGCGTAATCCTCACAGAACTTGATGGGCGTGCCTATTCAGCTTTGTATGTGGTCGGCCTGTACTTTTATAAGTACTCGTCGAAGTTTAAGTTTTGGGGGCCATGCACGATGCTTCTGCACAACGAATGGCTGATTTGGAGGGGTTTTTTTTTTGGGGGGGGGGGTTCTTCTTTCCCCTATATATACAAGCATGCAAAATGATTCAAGTATGAGATGGCGAAACTGAATATGATGTCTTGGAGAAATGTGCTCGAGATTTTTTACAAGTTTTTTGCAAACTCTTCTTGTGTACTTGCAATTGTTCGTTTTAAAAAAAAAAAAAAAGTACACATACATTTGAGAACCGGCGTGGTTAAGCTCAGAATCCACGGTATAATACGATGTAATAAGCACTGCAGTAATCCTAAGATCCCTAAGTACTGATTGGGTTTATGCTAACAAGAGCGGTGTCAAAGTGTAAGTCCTTAAATACGGAAACATATAAGTTCTGATGAGTATGCAAGTGTTCACTGCCTTTAGGGCTATTCAAGTGTGTGATAAATGAATACTTAGATTGATGATTGAAGAGCTATGTATAATGATCTATCTAATAGTAATAAATATATCCTTATATATCTAGCTCTTTAGTATGGATTGTTCTGGTTGCTTAATTATTTTAACTATAATTATGATAATTAGGATAATCTGATTATTCTAACTATAGTTGTGATAATTAGGATAGTTTGATTATTCTGATTATCTGCTAGTAATCTTAACCTTAGATTATATAATTAATGCTTTATTAGAATATTAGATTTGTAATATCTAATCTCTATTGCTTATAATCTATTAGTAATCTATATATTGGATAGATTATAATATTATCTCCTTTCTATTAATTATTATCTCTAATGATTTTCTATAAATATCTTAGCAAAGCTTTTATATACATAGTTTTGCTTTCCTAATTGAGATATCGAATAGAATTAATAATTCTTATATATCCAAGTCTGCTATAGCTTATTATTGCATTAATTAATAATACAATTTTCTTTCGGCTATTTTTCTTTATTTCGATAAGATATTTTTCTATTCCTTCTACGAATCTTATAAGGTGGCCTATAAGCTTTCTAAGGGCGATAATACCTATTATTCTTTTTGTATTTCTCATAGCTGTAGAAGCTGTGATTGCTTGGATTTTATCTTTTCTCAAATGCAGAAGGTAATTATTCAGCACCGAAAGGCTAATAAGGATTTGATTGCTGCTGAGGAGAAGCTAGAACTAGCTGCTGCTAAGGTTTGCTATTTGCGGAAGCAGCGCTAGCAGTAGGCTGATTAGTTATTTGCTGCCTTATCTTATAGCCTAAGCAGTGTGAAGGAGCTTGAAGAGGTTGAGGCTTATAAGGCTGAGAGGGAGCGCCTTTATATTGCTGCTGGGGTTATGCGAGAGATGATTTCTGAGAAGTCTGCTATGGTTGCTCGGGATCTTTCCTCTAGAGGTTTCGATTGGAATTCTGTGGATATTGGGAATAATATAGTGGATTGGTTTAGTTTCTTAGATAGGATAAAGATTTCTAGTTCTTCTGCTAGATCTGAGCAGCTTACTTAGATAGTATTTTCCTAATATTCCTTGATTAAGTTATTGCTAATATTAGCTGGTTTTTCCTATAAGTTTTCACTATAATTATAATTTTTCTATTTTATGAGATATTAATATCCTCTTTCTTATTTTCATATATTTAATATCTATTCTATTTTATATTATTATTTATTTAGTTCCAGGTTGATATTATATATGAGTTTTGCATCTGCTAATATTAGTTTGAGAAATGAGATATAGAAGATTAGATATAGTTTCTTATAAAGGATTGCAAATTTATAGTTAATTAGGGAGATTTTCTATAAAATTTGAAATAATCTAAGTTTCTTATGATCTAATTTATTGCTTAGTTATATTATTTTGATATTTTTATATTATAAGTAGATTTTATCTCTCTTTTATAGAATTGGTTTTTTAATCTTTTTGAAGTTTATATAGCATATTATAGTATTTCTTGCTTCTGTGATCTTTTTCTGGAAATCTCTATAGATTTCTCTTAGTTTTATAGCTTTTTTGTTTGCTTTTTCAGCTTATCTACTAGATATTATTTCATAATATGCTATAAAGTTATATCTATAGAATATATAGAATAGGGATATTCCTATGATGCTTATATCTGCGCTATTATATGCGAATTCTGCTAGTGATAGCAGTTTGATTTAATTATTTTGTTTCTGGTTAATATAATTTCATAGATATTGCTTAATAATCTGGTTTATTTATTCTATTTATCTATTTATTTCAGAGTAGAATGCTATAGATATTTATTATATTGCACTAAATTGTTTTATAAGTAAGATCTAGAATTTGAATGCAAATTTCCTATCTCTATTAGAGATAATTTCTTATAATATACTATGCTTATTTATAATTATTCTGAGAAATATATATATAAGATCTTCTAATATATTGCTTTCCTTATAAGGGATAAAATATATATATTTGCTTAATCTGCAAACTACTACTAAGATGCTATTATATTGCATTTTAATTAA
The DNA here is from genome assembly GCA_014849955.1 of Cryphonectria carpinicola. NCBI lineage: Eukaryota > Fungi > Ascomycota > Sordariomycetes > Diaporthales > Cryphonectriaceae > Cryphonectria > Cryphonectria carpinicola. The sequence goes on along the minus strand of JACWRQ010000040.1, from coordinate 61,661 downwards.
AGATTCTTATAAGAGAGATAGCTTAATAATAAAATCTAAGCTAATAAATTGCTATATAATATTAGATATTAGTAGAGATTATAGTAGTTTGTAAAGTTTATATTGATTTGCTTTATTTTTATTGCAGTTATTATATTCTTTGATGATTTTAGTAATCTGCTTCTTAAGTTCTAGGGGATTCTAATATCTTCTGATTTATTTATATATTACCCTAATTCCTTAGTATTTATAGGCTAGTGCATTATATGTTTCCTTGATATATTTATCCTATTCCGCAGATATTATCTATTCTGGTATTTTGCCTTAGTATTCGATTCTGAGGGTAATATCTAATTCTTTGTGTGCATTGATGAGATCTCTATCTCTGCTGATTGCAAAAATATTCTGAATTTCTTCTTTGATTTTATCCTAGTGGTTTGTTTTTCTGCTGAGAGTATCTGCTCTGGCATTTTCCTTGCCTTGGATATAGATAATCTTGAAATTGAACTAAGATAGATACTCTGCTTATCTTACTTATTATTAGTTGAAATTCTTTATTATTGTAAATATAGTGAGATTCTTATAGTTTGAAAATATCTTGATTATATATTTAGCGCTTATAAGATAGTATTTCTATTCTTTGAATAATTCTACTATAGCTATAAGTTTTTTATCTGGTATTCTATATTATAATTCTGGTTTATTAAGCTTCTTTGAGAAATTAGCAACTATCTATAATTATTCTTATTTATTATATTAGTTGAATTCTGCACTAAATATATAGTTTAACAAATCTATATAAAGCTTATATTTTTTATTAGGATTTGATTTTTCTAATATTAGATCTTTGATAACTAGTTCCTTGATAATATTAAAAGTCTAACTTTCTACTTTTTGCTATATAAATAGTATTTCCTTTTTAGTAAGATTAGTAAATAGCTATATGATATTGCTATATTTGCTAATAAATTGCCTATAGAAATTAGTATATCTAAGGAATGCTCTAATATCCCTAATATTCTTTAGTTTAGGCTAATCTCTGATTGCTTAAATCTTATCTTTTTGCATTCTGATATATCCTAGCTTAATTATATATCTAAGATAGTTGATTTTCTAGATATAGAAATAGCTTTTTATTAGTTCTACTAGGAGATATATATTTTGAAATATCTGGAATATCTGCTATATATCTCGCTTATATTTTATAAGGATTCTAGAATAGATAAGAATATTATTAAGGTAAATAATATATATAATATCTAAGAATTCGCAGAGAATATAATTGATTATTTCCTAGAAGAATGCTAATATATTAGTTAATCTAAAGAGCATAATCAGATATTTGTAATATCTATAGCAAATTCTGAATACTATTTTCTATTTTTCTCTCTCTTTAATGCGGATATATATATATGCTTCCTTGAGATCTAATATTATAAATTATTATATATTTTATAATCTATCTCTGATTTCTTTGAAAAGTAGCAATAGATATTAGTTTTTGATAATAATATTATTAAGCTATCTATAATCTATGCAAAGTTGAAGTTTTCTGTTTTTCTTTGATATAAATAGGATTAGATATTCTGCTAGTAATTATAATAGTCTAATATATCCTTTCTTTAGATTCTCATTGAGATATTCCCTAAATATCTTTAGCTTTGCTTTATCAAGCCTATAAATAAGGAAGAATTATAATTAAATTTCTTCTTTTAGTAGTATTTTGTGATTATATAGGCTATATTCTGGAAATCCTATATCTAATTTTCCTTGGAATAGTTTTATAAATTTATAGTATTCTCATAGTATTCTAGCAAATATTAATATTAATCTGTTTTTCTCTGTTTCTGCTATTTGGAGAAATAGGAGATATTATTAAGCATTCTTTCTTTTATTTGCTATTTGCTTTTTTCGTAGATTAAAGATAGTATTATATTCTGCTTAGCTTCTATATTTCCTTATAATATCTGGTGCTTCTAGTTATAAGATTTCTTTGTAATTCCAGAGTTTGCATTTCTGTTGTTGCTCTAAGCTAGATTATATTTCTGAGGATTTATATATGCTTATTATTATATTAATCTGCTAATACTCTAGTATTATTTTTGCAGATTTATTATTGCTAGATTTTTTTCTATAAGCTATTAGCTTTGCTGATTTAGAGATATTTGTAGGTTTGTTTAAGGCTTTTTTCCTTGAATATGCTTTAGTAACTAAATCTATTTTTTCGCTATTAATTGCAATCTTTCTATAGATAATAGCATTATCCTATAAGATCTAGCTAATAGTTTAATCAATTCGAGAATTATGCTCTCTAAGCTATAATATTTCTAGTATCAGCTTATATTATGCTATTTCTGTAATATCTAATATAATAGAAGTTGTTTTACTATAGATTATAACTAATAGATAATTAGTTTTTATATTAATAACTCCTTAGCTATAGTTAATATTTATTCTATTTATAATTCTAAGTATATAGGTTTCTATCTTTTTATACTATAGAATCTTATCTCTATTGATAATTTATAGGAATATGAAGTTTCCCTATATACTGCTATCTAATAGAGTATTATATTATTTTCTATTAATCTCTGCTTCGAATATTATATATGCTATATCAGCTTCTAGAATCGCATAAAAGGATTATATCTCTGGTTCTAATCATCTGTTATCCCTTATAAGCGATCCTATTCTTTTGGGGTATTCTTTGCTGCTTATTAAGCTAGTTTTTTGGCTTTTTTCTGATATTTTCTGTGTAGTATTAGGGCTTCAAGGGCTTCTTTTGCCTCTTAGTTCTATTCTCTAAGTTCCTTAGTTATAGTTTCTTAGAGCTTTTTATCCTAGTGCTATTCCTTGAGTTTCTAGGAATTATAGATATTGCAGTTTTCATATAAGCAATCTTGCTAATTATCCTTATTAATAATATATTTAGCTAGAAATTATTCTAGTAATCTAATAATTATATAACTTGATTATTAGTTGATTTTAGCTTTGAATCTAAGGTTTTCTTCGGTATAGAGAGTTATAGGCTTATTTCCTTTTAATTTGGTTAAAAACTAATTATTGCTAATTTTGTTAGATAGATAGGTTATATAATTATAGAAGATATATAAAATCTATCCTATATTATAATAGTAGAGATGCTTAGAGGAGATTCTAAGATTCTCTCTATTCTTAGTTAACTAGTTATAATATTGAATTTTAGTAATTATCTATCTAAAGGGAATTCCTAGGATCTAATATTTGGTATTAAATTATATAATCTAGGATTATTGCTTTTCTTTATCTATTAAATTAAGGATTTATTATAGGCTTTATTCTAATTTTATTATAGTATAATTATAGTTAAAGATTTCCGATAATTCCATTTCCCAACTATTAGTTGATTATTTAGCTAGTTATTATTCCTGCAAATATTCTCTGAACACTTATTCCATAGTATCTAAAGCATCTATATTACTATTGCTAAATGCCTATTTATAGCATAATTCTATCTTCCTATATTGCTTAGGGAATTATTCTAATGCTTTTTTCTCACTGAGATATAATATATATTGATTATTATAGCAGGCTATCTAAGATAGTTAGCAATAATTAAGATCTATTATTTGCTCTGAGTTTTGATTAAGGTTAGAGTAGTTTATATACTATAGATAATTAGTGCAATATTTGCAGATTACTTTAGATATATAGTAGATCTAGCATTTAGTGTTTATGCAAATGCACTAATCTATATATTATATGAAAATATTAATTTGTTATTCTACTATATTTATCTGTTATTTTTCTAGGATAGATTGCTATTATAGCTTTCTAGGATATTAGCATTCTTATGCAAAGTAGCTATGCTTTCTGCAATTGAAGCATTTAATATTACTATTTGTTTATTATTATTTATATTAATAAGTTGCATTGATTTCTATTGGTTTTTTATATATTATTCTACTATAGGCTATACTAGAGTATCTCTGATTATTAGTTCCTTTATTATGCTAATATTTCTTTCTTATATTAGATTAGATATATATAATCTAAGGGATATAAGCTTTCCTTTGTTTTTCCAATCTATATTTATATTATCTATTATTAATTTTTATAATAAGCATAATAAAATCTATTAGCTTTATAGATTATTCTGCATATATAAGATTATCCTTGATCTTATCTTTGAGTTTATTATAATATTAGATGATAAGAGCTATATTATTCTATTGCAAATATAAGAAGGCTTTCTAGAATTCTATAATATATTTGGCTGCGGATTTAATCTGCTTAAGCTTAAGAAGCTCTTATTTAGCTTTATGCTATTTATCTATATTACTAAAGATATTCTTAAATGCTTATTCGAGATTATTAAAGTTTTCGAAAATATGCTTAGTATTTTTATTCTATTTAGGCTTATTATACTCGAAATAGTTTCTAAGGATAGGCTTAAACTAAGTAAATATATCTTCTTTAAATCTAATTCCAGCAAAGATAATCTTATTAGCTTCCTTTGGGAATTTCTTTTCCTTATAGTAGAAATAGGCTTTGCACTGGGTTAAGAAGGCCTGGAGAATATGATATTCTCCACTATAGGGTATAAGAGCTTCCATCTTATAGTGAAACTCTTTGCTATTTGATTTCTATTCCTCAAATTCTTTGATATATTTTATAAGTGCTTCGATTTAATTAATAAGATTAGTAGTATTACTGCTAATAGATCCAGTTGGGATTTAGGGAGCTATTGTGTTTCTATATTATTCAAGGGGTATATACTAAATTATTCTTGAATAAGAGTTATCAAAATATAATAAGCACTATAGTAATCCTAAGATCCCTAAGTACTAATTAGATTTATGCTAATAAGAGTGGTATTAAAGTGTAAATTTTTAAATATGAAAATATATAAGTTCTGATAAATATGCAAATATTCACTATCTTTAGAGCTATTCAAATATGTGATAAATGAATACTTAGATTAATAACTGAAGAGCTATATATAATGATCTATCTAATGGTAATAAATATATCCTTATATATCCAGCTCTTTAGTATGGATTGCTCCAGTTGCTCAATTATCTTAACTATAGTTGTGATAATCAGGATAGTCTGACTATTCCGATTATAGTTGTGATAGTCAGGATAGTCTGACTATTCCGACTATCCGCTAATAACCCTAATCCTGGGTTATGTAATCAATGCTTTGTCAGAATGTTGGGTTTGTGACACCTGGTCCCTGTTGCTTGTGACCTGTTGGTGACCTGCATGTTGGATGGGTCATAACATACGATGTTCATATCGGGACTTTGGAGCCGTGGCAGGGTCTTTGGAGCCACTCTGACCTTGACCAACAACATCCAGAGCGCTATCCTCACGGCGTTCACGGTTACGTCTGTCACCGTAGTGTCATCTTCCTTTTAAGGGACCGCCGCCATACTATTTCATAGGTTGCTTCTCCACGCCGAAAGCAAAGGATAGACACCACCGTCAACCCCAGACCATCCTGCGCAACTCGGAATCAACCATCCCTGCCTGGTTGATACCTGCTGCGCATGGGCATGGCCTGGCGCGGGAGGACCACAGCGAGGGTCACCCGAATCCATCCCGTTGGCCCTCTTTGCCCTCTTTTGCATGTGCACATTTACAAGCAGCCAGCGGTCTGTCGTCGTGGATTACCCAGCCCCCCCCCCCTCCCGGGCGAACCTGGACGCACAAGTGCTGGCGTCTCAGTCCACGCTCTACAAGGAGGTGCAGGAGGCCTTGCCCGTCGACCAGTGGCAGCTGGATGTTTCCCATTTCTGAGCTGCTACCCTTGCCTGGGCTTCAGCTTCAGGGTATGTTTGTCGATACGGCCCAAGGACCGACGGACGCTGGGACGCAGCTGGGTACGCTGGGTGTGAGTGGGACGGACCATCCGGATCTGTCGGTTTCGAAATCGTCCAAGGGGACGGCCTTGGTGCTCGAGAAAACCCTCGAGCTCGAGTACGTACGAGGTGCGGAGGAAGAGGACCAATACTCCCTTGAAGAAGAAAAGAGCAGCCGGACCTCGCCGCGTCACGGGATTTTCGTCCGATGGTAATAGCAGAAGGGACGGGGTTACGGTGTAGAGATGTACTGTGACCACTTTGTCTTTCTTGTCTGTACTTGTTGACACACTGAGAATGAATAATGAGTCATGTCACAGGCTAAACTTGAGTATGGTGCTAGATCAGTCACAATCTGTAATATGTAATGTCGTCCCAGACTCCAGTTTGGGCCAATTTCCTCCCAATCATGGCGCCGTTGCAAATTCTCTTTTGATAAGATCAAAGATCATGTTTGTCTTAAATAAGATACAAGGAGGCCACAGACTTGGAAAACTCACGCATTCGTCCATGGAGATCTTTAACGTACATATAAATAATCAGTGAAACAAATAAATCCAGGCTCCTGCGATGATAGTCTAGGATGTAGAAATTACTGCTGAGGTGACTCCCCGATTGATCCGACATGGGGCTTCATCAAATAGCTTTTGACAATAGCACCAGCATACTTGTGTATATCCTCTTCTGAGGGTCAGAAAAAAATGCCCTGGTACGGCGAGCACAGTATTCCTTCCAGCTTAAAGAAGCAAGCATCAATGATTTTATACTCTGCGACTGATTCTTCCAAAGATCTTCGCTAGCTGGGCTGCAGCCTTTGGTCGTCTGAGTGATCCCCCTCCGAATACATGACCTATCCGCTTATCAACCTGCTATGCATGCTACTAGGTTCACCGAGTAATTTGGAAGAGCTCGCCAAGTGTTATCACTAGAGATTGCTGATTCGCTCATGACCTGGCAGTCACCGATCGACTGACGGACCCGTCGCTTGGTAGAGGAGTCTCAAGACAGCGAGCGGGGGCGTACGGTAACCAAATATATCGAATTACGAATCAAAGGTTCTAAGAGAAGGCAAAGCATCGGATTAGACACTAGTCCAAACTAATAATACCCTGATAGGAGTACCCGATATAACCACCCAATATGTCTCGAAGGTTCTAGGCATACACCTTTCCCTCCGCCCGGTCAATATTAAATTGATTTTATTATCGTGCAGGTCAAGAGCTAAACTTGTATGAAATAGTCGGCCAATTGTGTGACTCTGCCCAGGTCCGCGGCAGGAAGCCAGGACGCGAGGGCTGAGCCAAAATATCCCCAACGTCTTTCTCTATATTAATTAGCTACTACTGCACAGCAGGGCCGCTCCGTCCCCCTCTTTCTCTACTATAAGAGAAGTGGTGAACTGATTAACTGCAACCTGACACCCCCAATACCTGTCGCCACATTCTAACCTCATAAAAAAAGATGCGATCTTGGGAGTATTACCGCCTGGCGATGCTGCGAGGAGTCCGTCAGGGGGGGGGGGTCCTCGGAAGGCGTAAGCTTTTAGTCACATCCCCTTTCTGACTGTACCGTGCGGGAAGTAATGAATTGCAGGTGACACGACTTTTGTATAACGCACCAGACAATCAAAAGAACAACTTGAAGGACATATTGCCAGAGTTCATGACAAGGGGATTGCTTCTGAGCGGGCTAATGTCGCCCGATAATGGCATGCTGAAACAGCGTCTTGCAGATCGCTAAATTAGAAGACAGTCTGTCTATCTGTACTTCACCCCACCAAGCAGCAGGTCAAGATTTGATTTCTGTCCAGTGGTATTAGTGGCTTGCTCACGTATCACAGTCCCCGCAGTTTTGATCGATACCTCAGTGGAGCACTTGGGCCCTCATTATAGGCGTCTTGGGTTAATTCCCTGGACTTTTGCGTGCATAAGGATCGGTTAAGTGGGTCTCCCTCTGCTCTTTCAAAGCCCAGTTACTACCGGAACAGGAATCAGCACGACCAAACAACAAGTTCAGCGGAAGATGTCATGAAAGGGGTGTGAGAGAGAGAGAGAGAGAGAGAAAGAGAGAGTGTCTAGGGGCAGAAAGTAAATTTGGATCTAATTTCTGGTGGGGAGAAAGCCTCGGCAAAGTCCGGGCTCATTCGTCCAACATGATTGTCCCTATCAAACTGATCTGTAAAGTGATGGCTGCAATAGTAGTCTTTGGAGACTGACTATCTATAAGCCTCAATATCTGAGATTATAGAAAGAACAAAATATATTACCTGATGATTACAATTATAATGAGAAGATCTTCTGTGTCTGGAGGATGAGGAGAGATCAAGTTACTGCACACACAAGTAAATGTGAGCGTGACTCTGAATAATGGAGAGACAAGCCAGGCAGGGTCGGCCTATCTGAGCTGCCAAGCCATTCCGGAACTTTGGGGGGGGGGAGGGGAGGGAGGAATAGGGAGACACTTTAGGCCAGCATACCGAGACTCCCGTGCTGTGACAACTCAAAACTGGGTGTGCTCCAGCTGAATGAAGCCTGAGGTTGGCAGCCCTGTGGGCTGAATAACGAAGTAAATTTGGAAGCTTAAAAGAAAAGAGAGTAGTGTCCTCAGCCTAGCCTGCCTTCTAGACTAGACACTGGGACTGTACAGCTGTTTGCACACAAATGGTGGCGGGCAGGGGGCCTTGGAATGACAATGGGTAGTGTGCACCACGCCCATGGATCAGCGCTGAGGGCGGCATGAAACAGGCCAACCTTGCCCAAAAGCCCTCTCTCTCTCTCTCTCTCTCTCTCTCTTTCACTCTTTTTTTCTCTCCCTCTTTTCAAGTGTCACTGCATCGTCCCACAGGTGACCCATTCCTTTTCTCTCTTCACCTGCATCGACACCTTCACATCTCTCTGGGTGCATTCAAGGGGCCAAACCCCCCCCAAACACCGATTATTCACACCGTAAACCCCCTGATTTTTTTTAGTTTCAATAATTGTGTTGTCTGGGGGGGAAAATCCCGAGTTCTCTACCTTAAAACCTCAGCTCTGGCTGCAACCCAATCTAGATCAAATTTCTTCCCAGTTTGATTTGTGCAAGACGCCCAGCCATCACTGCTCTCTTTTTCTCTCTCTCTCTCTCTCTCTCAGCCAACCACCCCCATACAAACTTCTTCCACTTCGATAACCACCACCACCACCCAAAGAGAAATAGTCTTTCTCCTCCTGTCACTCCTCTGTGCCACCGTTTCCCAAGAGCACACAATCTCCTTTTGCCCCCCCCCCCCCCCTCTCTCTTCCCCCTTTCATCACCACACACATTCTCAGGTGCTGCGACTCTGCAACGTCATCTTCACTTCTACATCCCACTCTCAACTCCTTTCCTCACCTCACTCCCCTTGCCTGGCCGCGGCTGCATATCCACTTGTAAAAAAGAGAGAGTGTGAGTGTGTGTGTGTGTGTGTTCGCCGCCCAACATGAGCAACCAAGGCGCGCGCACTGAGCGCAACTCGACCAAGCGCGAGAGTAAAGAGGCTGTTTCCAGCGTCTCTGAGGTTGTTGAGTTGGATGACAAGTACGACGTCAACGAGGATATCAAGAAGGACATCCAGCACGGTGTCGCCCAGCCCATGAACGAGCTCGAGGAGCACGTCAACGACCTCGACAACTCTTGGGAGACCGAGTCTCTTCTGGCTGAGTTGCTCGACGGCTTGACTGATGATAACACCCACGGCAGTAAGCTATCTCCCTCAATACCCCTTTCCCCATTAGACATTATGTGGGTTCCTGTTCTCTCCCCTCCCCCTTCCACTCCTTTCTTCCCCAATATCGCGCGCACAGCAAATCCTACCGCCAGCAAAAAGTTTCACACACTTTTCTTCAGTGGCTGATGGTGTGCCACGGCTTCTAGATCCTAACTTCTGCACGCCTGATGAGGCAGTCAACTTCCGCCAACAGCTTCGCGCCCTGGGCCCTGAGGAGTTTTGTCGCCGCACTATCGACGCTGGTTATATCTCGGCCAAGAAGCTCCTCACTGCCTTTGGCGTCCGACCCCCTGACTTCCTCGAGGGTCATCCCGATCAGTCCTACCGCAGCTTGCTGGTCCTCGCCATCACCCGCGAGCTGGCCAAGCGGGCCAAGCTGCCCCACTACAACTCCGTCGACGATGCCGTCGAGCTCCTCAAGAAGTCCAAGAACATCATCGTCCTGACCGGTGCTGGCATCTCCACCTCGCTGGGCATCCCTGATTTCCGCTCTGCCGGGACCGGCCTCTACTCTAAGCTCCAGCACCTCGGCCTCGACGACCCCCAGGAGGTCTTCAACATCACGGTCTTTAAGGAGGACCCTTCCATCTTCTTCTCGGTCGCTCGAGACATCCTGCCAGAGGCGGAGCGCTTCTCGCCCACCCACAAGTTCATTGCCCTGCTGCAGGACAAGGGCAAGCTCCTCACCAACTACTCGCAGAACATCGACAACCTCGAGTCCAAGGCCGGCATCTCCCCTGACAAGCTGATCCAGTGCCACGGCTCCTTCGCCACCGCCACCTGCATCCAGTGCGGCCACAGGGTGCCCGGCGATGCCATCTTCGGCGAGATCAAGGCCGGACAGATCCCCTACTGCCCCTCCTGCGCCGTCCCGCGCCGCACCACCAAGAACAGCAGCCGCAAGCGCAAGATCGTGCGCGACGGCACCGAGAAGAAGGTCCGCCGCCGCCTCGGTGACTACGACAGTGCCAGTGACTCCGAGTACGACATGCCCTCCAAGGGCGGCATCATGAAGCCCGACATCACCTTCTTCGGCGAGGCTCTCCCCGACGCCTTCAGCCGCCGCCTGGTCGAGGAGGACCGCTTCAGGACCGACCTGGTCGTCGTCATCGGCACCAGCCTCAAGGTCGCCCCCGTCAGCGAGCTGGTCCCCTTTATCCCGCCGCACATCCCCCAGATCTACATCTCGAGGACCCCGGTTAACCACCACAACTTCGACATCGACCTGCTGGGCGACTGCGACGTCGTCGTCGCCGAGCTCTGCAGGCGCGCCGGCTGGGACCTGCAGCACGACATGATCCCCCGCGACCAGGTCATCGAGATCAAGTCCGAGCCTGCCTGGGGCAACCGACACGTCTTCAGCGCCCACCGCTCCGGTGACGAGGACGGCGCTGTTGCTGCTGCAGCCGCCGCCACCGCCGCCGCCTCTACTGGCACCTCGTCGGCCAAGAAGGTGGCTACTAATCGCCGCGCTGCTGCTGCTACTGCTGCTGCTGCCGCCTCGAGCGCTCCCGGCCGTAGGAAGGTCCTGGCCTCCACGAGCAGCAACGGCAACGGCACTGCCAACGGCACCGGCAACGGCATTGTCATCAAGACTCGCAGCGGCCGTCGAAGTGGCCGTGCCAGCCCCAAGTGAGCACCCAAGCTTGTCACAGCAGCAACTGCTTGCGAAAGAAGAAAGAAAAAAGGGTGAAAACCTTTATTGTTTGGAGCTTTCACAGCCTGTGTGGCCACTCTGTCCCCCCCCCCCCCCCCCCCCCCCCCCCCGCCCGCTTTTGTTTTTTCTACCCACTCCCCCTTTCTTTTTTTTTTTTTTTTGTTTCCTGTCTCCTTCCCTTTTCGTCGTT
>JACWRQ010000040.1:0-50234 GCA_014849955.1 Cryphonectria carpinicola | reverse complement strand
GGCCACAGGTGACCCCCCAAACGTTCTAGAAAAAGACATTCCTAAAACAAAACAAAAATAAAAAGGACAAACCGTGTTCTTTTTTTCCTGTTTCTTCCGCTTTTTCGTTCCATTCCCCCCCCCCCCCCCCCCAACATGGCCTCGAGTTGTTGTACTTCACCAGCAAGCCCGTGTTGTTTTTTTCTTTTGACGATCTCCTCCTTTACTATTCCCAAGGTACGCGAACGAGGAACTTAATGATGATGAGGTTGAGCAAAAACAAATGGATTTTCTTTCCCTCCCATCCACCCACAGTGGCGTTCACAGAGGCTTGCAAGGCGTTGGACGGTCATCTCGTGAAGGTACACCTTTGCACCTAGCAATGTATCCTTCCGACAAAGATGTTTTTTTTCTTTCTCTTCTCTTTTTGTTCTTTCGCCTTTTTCTCTCTCTCTTTCTTTTCTTTTCTTTTCTTTCTTTCATTCTTCTTTCCCGTCTGCAATTTGTTGACGATCATCAGAAAGGCGTGGGGGTTGGACTGGGGAGTAGGACTTGGATCGTGGGTTTTTGCCCTCTTTACATACACAAGAAACACTTTGAGAGGGAGCACAAGAGTACATGCATAGGACTGCTACCAGCGTGTAGCTTCATTAATAGATCATTGATCTGCGTTTTTATGACTTGTGTGTTTGTTCTGTGATGGCGTGAGAACGGGCTGAGGTAGGTGTGTATGTGTGTGTGTGGGGGGGGGGGGGAGGGATATACACCTGAGGATTTCCTTTGGGATTGCAGAGCTTGCACGGGAGGATATTTACGAGCCGCAGTCTCAAGGAGACTCGCGAAGTGGACTTGGGTGTAATCTTCACTCCTCTCTGCCCCCCCCGCCCCCCCCCCTTCAAGACGATGTCAATCGTTCATGGTGATTTCTCAAAGGTACGATTATATCCTCCTGCTTCGGTCTACCCAATGGTGTGCCATTACAGTAGGCTCTGGTATTTGTCCAACCCACCCGTCGGCGCACTCTGCTGTGGTTGTTGCGCCTGGTTCTGCTGCTGAGCAGCCATCCCACCACCACTCATCATGCTATTCATGCTCATCCCCGAGCCACTACCCATTGGCTTATTCACCATGCTGCTCATACTGCTCATGCTCAGATTACTACTACCCATCATTGACCCCATCGACCCCGCCGGTCGGCCGAACGCTGATGTCTGCTGCTGCTGCTGCTGTTGTTGTTGCTGCCCGGGAGGTGGCGCCAGGCTGAACGAAGAGGCAGGGCTTGCTGTGCCGCTGCCCGGTGGAGGAGGTAAGGAGAATGCCGACGTGGAGCGGTTGAGCGAGCTCATTGCAGGCCGCTGCTGCTGGTTCAACGAGAGCGAGGCCATGGAATTGCTGAGTCCGCCGCCACGGTAGTTTGTGCTCGGCGGTGGAGGAGAGACGGTGCTTCTGCTGGTTTGTAGAGGGGGCGCGGTCGATGAGGAGGACCACGGGTTAGCGGCCGCGGCGCCGGCTGCTGACCAGTTGACGGAGGTCGATGTCGATGGCTGCGTGGCGGGGGGAGGAAACGCAGACTGTGTGGTGCTGGGCTGGAGAGGTTGGGAATATTGTGTCGAGGAGGGCGTCAGGGTCCCAAAGGAGGCCAGATCTGGAGTGACGGTCCGGAAGGAGCCCTGCTGGGCTTTGAACCCCCCTACTGCAGGAGCTGCGGTGGTGGGGCTGGGCGTGGACCAGGAGAATGCCGGTGTTTGCGAGGTTGCTGCTGCTGCTGCTGCTGCTGCTGCTGCTGCTGCTGCTGCTGGGTTCCTCAATCCCGGTGACCCTACCGAGGACCGAGAGGCCGTCTCATCCCAGCCAGCGGCGTCCATGGGATTGGCGCTGCTGTTTGCACCCGACTTGCCCTTGACGAGTCTTTCAAAATCGTCTTCGGTGCCTCCTGTCGCGACGTCGAATTCCGTACTGCTGATGCCCCCAAATGACATAAAGTCGTCTGCGGGCCCTGCAGCAGAGCCGTTGGTCACGCCAGATAACTCCTGTAGCTTTTTTGTCTGCTCGTCTTCGACCTTTCTCGACAGATTTTTCACGAGGTCCATGAAACTTTGGAACTGCTTCAGGTTGAGCAGTGGTCCCAGGCTCATGTGCCAGAGAATCGGCAGAATGTCCATCGCGATGAACTCTGGGTCTGCGTAGTCGCCGACGACCCTCAGCACGTTCAAAGCTTCCATCATCACCGCCGGCTCTTTGGTCTTGATCACCTTGATCAACGGTACGATCTTCTCCTGCATGGTGTACTTGTCAAGTGCCGTCGACGAGGAAGCCTTCTTGCGCTCGCCGTCCAGTCCATCCAGACCACCACTATCGGCGGAGTCCGAGGATCCTCCGCAGAGAACCACAAAGGCTTGCAGGCCGCGCACTTTGATGGCAAGACTGGTGGTTTTGCTGAAGACATGAGCGATGACTGGAAAGAGCTCATTCTTTATTGTGCTGAAGTCCAGCACGGGCAGGACGACGGGTAAGCTACGGAGTGCAGCGTCTACCACAGAATGAGTCGGGGCTGCAATAGCTGCTCCAACCACAGGCAGCATGTCTAATAACATCGCAAAGTCAGTCATCATCGCCGGCCTGCGAGAGAATTATATTGGGGGTGATCCTACCGTCTTTGAACTCCTTGCCAGGTGTATTGTTGGCAATAGTGGATATGTTCTCTAGGACGACCATCAACCCGGCGTCTCGCTGAGGATCCTTGTCCTCGGTCTGCTTCGCATTGGTGACGAAAATGTCTTTCAGGACTGGTCGGACCTTGTCGGTGAATACTCGTCTCCCTGATGGCAGAAGATCGATGATCTTGAAGACGTTGCCGAGAATGAGAGATAATAATGCCTTGTCCTTGGTTTCATCGAGAAGTGCCGGAAGTAGTTTCTTTTCCATCACTGACTTGGGGAACGAAGGAAGAACTTTGCTCAAGCCCCTCAGGAAGGACTGCTTTTCATTGGGCGTCTTTGCTGGGAAGGCCTCGATAAATCGAATCGTAGACACCAGTATGTTATCGAAGAACTCCGTCTCTTGAAATTCTTTCGCCGTGAGGCGCTGTGCCGGCCGCCTGGTGATGAGCCGTGGGAGTACATGCGCAACTAGATCCTTGGGAAGTGGCCTGGAAGATTGGAAGTTGTTGTTCACTGTTGGTATCGTGGAGCTGGACTGGAAGAATCGCTTGTATGATGACAGGCTGGAGTTGCATTCTAGAGGAGATTTGTGAGGCGAATTATATAGTGCGATGCACAGGATGCCGAGAGAGAACATGTCGGCTGACACATTGAGGTTGTTGTCCAGCACAAAGTCTGGGGACGTGTAATCGAGGTTGAGCTGGAGTGATCGCGGTAACCTTGGGTCCGGGTTCAGGATCTCGTAGAGGCTCATCGGTTGGAACGAGGTCGGCTTCGAGGAGTTATCGGGAGGACTGCAGAAGGAAAGACCACTAATCTTCCAGTCGGACTGCTCATTGTCAGTTTAATGTTCCAAGTCGGGAGTATCCAAAACCATTCCCCCCACCAGATCGCCCAACAACGCACCTTGGCATTAATAAGAATAGCGTCAGGAGTAAGGTTGCCGTGGACAAGGCCGGCGTTCTCGTGGAGGAACTCCAGTGCCTTGCTGATCTGCAAGAGGCCTTTTTGTATCTCCAGCTCGTCAATTTCGATCTCGCGCCTCCTTCTTGTCCCGTCCGAGTCCTCGGTCACGTAGCGACTCGATCGCCCTCCAACACCACTTGCTCGTTCCTGGTCGTCCTTCTCTTGCAGCAAGCTGGCCAGCGACGCCGTGACAGGCTCGGTCACGAACTGCAAGCCACCGCCCCTCGTCTCCTCTACCGGCTCGACAAGTTCGAGGACGCTCGGATGACGCAGCTTGGCAAGCGACGAGGCTTCCTTCTTCAACCTGTCGACCACCTCTTCCGTGACCTTCTTGAACGCAGAGGCGCCCGACCTTCCCAACGAGGAGCCATGCGAGTCCAGCAGCTTCTTGTCGAAAATAAAGACCGAATAGACCTTGCCCGTGTTTTTCCTCTTCGCATCGTGTATCCTCCAGGGACCGGCTTGTGAGGTCGCATTTTGGGAGATGGTATAATTCTGGCTGATATTCGTGCCCTGAATGGACTTCAGGGCAGAGGAGAACATGGACGACATCTTTCAAATCTCGGGAACGGCGACTGTCATGGCTGTCGCAGGAAGGCAGAGGAGGAGGAGTGTCGCGCGCACGGCTCGAAAGTGTCATCACATGCAGGAAGCAAGTAGGTAGTCAGTCGTGTTTCGACGATGATGGTGGTGGTTAATTTCAAGGGCTGCGCAGCCAACCACCACCAAGAGGGGCTGGGAACTTTTGTCCGAGTTGTTCCAGAATTCGCCTGTCTAAAAACTTGTCGCAAGTTTATGCAATGATAAGCCAAGGCCCGCGCTCTCTCTCTCACTCAAGGCCATGCACTCAGAAGGATTAATAAAGAACAAGCAGATTCAGGATGGTGTCCTTTCCAAAGAGAAAAGAACAGCCAAGTCAGCACTTATTAGATACTCCCCGGAACATCCAATTTTGGGCCTCAATCGCATACAAGCTATCCACCTGACCAGGGTGTTATCGAAGCTCCCAGGGCTTACCTAAGACGCCTGTGACAGGGCCTAGCAACCCCCTGGCACCATATTACCAACCCTAACAGCTACTAGCAGCCCTTCAGCGCCGGTCCAGGAGATGCTGCAGGGTCCTTCCACCCAAAATTCCAGTCGCCCACCTATTCCAGCGCTGGCAATTGACAACTGCACTGGGCCTGCCTCCGATCAACACTCCGATCATTTTCGACTTGCCGCCCACACGCCCACCAGCGACATGCTCTGGACTCTTGCTTAGTACAAGATCTCGATGTGTCAGAGTGTCTGTTCACTGCTGCATCTCAATTGATATATTCTCATGCTTCTCCTCTGGTCAACACGCTGGATCTACATTTCTCGCTTTCCTGAAAAAAAAAAAATCAAAAAAATCCAGCCTTTTGTGCTGTTCTGTTGGTGATCGCCTCACAACATACCGGCCGTGATCCTCCACCACGGATTTATTTATTCGCAACGATCCAATCCTCTCAAGATGCATGCCTCGATCACTCGCTGCAGCAGCGCCCTATCTGGATCATCCCAAATCTCTCGCTCACTGCTTCAGAGGTCATGGCAGGCCGGGAGAAGGTGTTACAGCATCAAGCCTGAAGCGGCTTCTACCTCCAAGCCTCAAGATGTCGACGCCTCCAAGCTCGTCATAGAAACAACCAAGACCCCAAGCAAACGCAAGGACAATAAGGAGCTCATCTTTGGCCAGACTTTCACAGGTAAGACCTCCATAATCACCAACATCATTGATCTGGGACACCACAGAGAACTAAACAACCTTTGCCCCCTGCTGCAGACCACATGCTGTCGATCGAGTGGAACAAGAACTCAGGCTGGCTGAACCCACAAATCACGCCCTACCAAAATCTCGCCCTCGACCCCGCGACCTGTGTCTTTCACTATGCCTTCTGTGCCTTCGAGGGAATGAAGGCCTACAAGGATGCGCAGGGCAGGATCCGACTCTTCCGGCCCGACAAGAACATGGAGCGCTTCAACAACTCGGCCGCGCGTATCGCCCTGCCGACTTTTTCGTCCACCGCCATGATCGAGCTGATCGCAAAGTTCGCCAAGCTCGAGGAGCGCTTCATCCCCAGCGAGCACGGGTACTCTCTGTACCTCCGCCCCACCATCATCGGCACCCAGAAGACCCTGGGCGTCGGCCCGCCCGGCTCCGCGCTGCTGTACGTGATCGCCAGCCCCGTGGGGCCTTACTACCCCACCGGCTTCAAGGCCATCTCCCTCGAGGCGACCGACTACGCTGTGCGCGCGTGGCCTGGCGGTGTGGGTGACAAGAAGCTCGGCGCCAACTACGCGCCGTGCATCGTGCCGCAGCGCGAGGCGGCGAGCCGCGGTTTCCAGCAGAACCTGTGGCTCTTCGGCGAGGAGGAGTACGTGACCGAGGTGGGCACGATGAACATGTTTGTGGCTCTCAGGAACAAGGAGACGGGCCAGAAGGAGCTGGTCACCGCGCCGCTGGACGGAACCATCCTGACAGGCGTCACGCGCGACAGCATCCTGTCCCTGGCGAGGGACAAGCTCGCGCCCGAGGGCTGGATGATCAGCGAGAGGAAGTACACGATGAAGGAGCTCGCGGAGGCCTCGGCCGAGGGCAGACTCCTGGAGGCGTTCGGTGCTGGCACGGCGGCCATTGTGGCGCCCGTGAGGACCATCTCCTGGAAGGGCCAGCTGGTGGACTGTGGGCTGTCGGAGCACGAGGAGTCGGGCGAGGTGGCCACCAAGATGAAGCAGTGGATCGAGGCGAGACAGTACGGCGAGGAGGAGCATGAGTGGAGTCATATCTGCGAATAGAATCATGAGACGATAGAGGTTAGGCGTCATGGAAAAAGTTCAGGTAAAAACACGGTAACTCTTGTCAAAAAAGGGACTCTACTCCGTGGGCAGACTGCACATCTCAGCGCAGGTCATGGGCTGGGTCACTTTTGAGCGTGGGATAGAAGTAACAACTGCAATCTAGCAAGGATGCATAGAAAGGCAGACCTGGAGGGGGGGGGGGAGCAACAAAAGAAATCTTTCTTGTTCATATTGATCATCTTTCCTCTGGAGTGAGGATCGGCCTGTGAATGACAGCACCGTCCAAAGTCTATGCCGTGAACAGCTCTTCCCAGTCAATCGAGCACACCCTCGTCAAGGCCTCTGTGGCCGGCCCCTAACCCGTCTAATACACTCCACCTCTCTATCCTCCAGCACACCCGTATCCCTATGCCCAACGAGGCCCAGCCGCCGTGATGTTCTTCAAGTCGTCTATTTCTTCGAGGCAGGATCCTCCAAGATGCCCTCGGCCTCTAACCGCCGGCGAGCCTCCTCGAGAGCCCAAGTTTGTATCCTAATGTTTCCATAATTGTTTAGCCACCTATTCCGCGGAAAAGATCTTATGAGGGGGGGGGGGGTGGGACGGAAAACACCCAGCCGCTAGTCCTGTCCCAACGCAACGTAGCGAACTCAGATCATTTTCGCGTGTCCTCCACAGTTCCGGCATATCCGTGTGCGATTCAACGACCACCTCCTGGGACCGAAACCAGGGAAGAAGAAGTAAGAAAGAAAAGAAAGAAAAAAAAAAGACTCACGAGGTATCAGGCTTGAAGGCATACACCAAAGCAAACACCAGCAAGCTGCCGCCGAAGCCGTAGTACATCAGCCCCTCCCAGCCCTCCTTCTCGGCCTTCTCGCCAGGCTTGACGCCAAACAGCCAGCCCGTCGGCGGGTCGTACTGAGGCCCGTGGCCGGCTCCCGCCCTGCGCTGCGTGGTGGAGGAGAAGGCCGCCCGGCGGCTGACAGAGGTGAAGGTGGCGGTCGATGCTTGTGCTGCCGCGCGGGCAATGGGTCGTAGGCCGCGCATGATTATGATGTGGTGTTGTTGTTGTTGTTGTTGTTGTTGTTGTTATCCCCTCTTCTCTCTTTTATCTTCTCCCCTATTTTTTCCTTGCCCGAGGCGCAAATTATTTGTGTAAGAATCGATGGGGGAACAGCGGTTTCGATTGGGTCGGGGAGGTGGATTGAAGCGGTCGTCGATGGCTTCTTTTTTTTGGTTTGGATGGTGACGATGGCAGTTTGAGCAAAGTCGGGCGTGTCGTCGAGAAGTGGAGATGGTCCGGTTCTTATTGTGACTCGACTTGGAACTTGACTGAACTGAGTTGACTAGCACCGTCGTCAAGGGGCGGGTGAGGTCCGGTTTGCGGTCTTTCTTCGGGCAGCTCCTGGCGGCCGAGCAAAGCCCAGAAGCTCTGGGGCCGGACAGGAGGAAGGAACTTGGGAGGGAGCTGACTCGGAACGGAATAACCTTGGCGCGACTTTCGACTTGGGTTGGGCAGGGAGCTGAGTCAATCCTTTCAATTGACGGTGCTCAGTTCCAAGGCTCGCAATGAACTCGCAATGAAATTTATTATAAGACTATAACAGGTTCTTTGGATATATTTCCTGGCGTGATTTTCAGATGGCCGAATTTTCCATGACTCCTGTCATGTTTCTGACTTACCGTCACGAGGTCAAACGGTAGGCCTGCAGGCATATTTAAAACGCATATATATTCATGAGAATACCGATTGCTTAGGACCATGCGCCCCCCTCCCGAAACACCCAGCAACACAGCGCCCAACAACACGCCCAACTGATTTGCAAGTGCTATCATCCCAGACCTAAAAGAGTAGACCAAGACCACCATTCTCTCATCATGTCTAACACGTACGCTTGTCCAAGTGTTCATCCCAACATCCCAATGTTCTTTCGCACAAAAGCTCATGCCCGTTTGCTATTCGCTCCCGACCCCCCCCCCCCAAAAAAACGCCTTAGAAAATCCCACCCATCATATCATTCAAGATGCCAGCCACATTCGGCTTCCCTTTCAGGACAACTTCGGGCTTGATCGACGCCCGTTTCGTACCCAGCGGCGGCACATTCTCTTTGCCCGCCCGACGAGCGCCCTGGTTTTTCTTCTTAGGTGTCTTGGTGATATCCTTCATAGGACTTCCGAGACCATCATCTGCGCTTCCCCTCCTCCCTGTAGCCGTGATCTGCGTCTGCGTATCCTCAAAACAGTGTGCCTCCAGCGCGTCGTGCTTCAGGTCATAAATCCAGCATCGATTTTCCATCAGCCCGATGAACTTGGCCAGCATCTCCTCGCACCCGCTGCCCTTGAGCGTGCTCTTGCTGCCCACGACGAGTAGTTTGGTCTTGGCCCGCGTGAAGGCAACATTGATCCGCCGCCAGTCCTTGAGTAGATCCCCAATGTTGCAGGGCTCGTTCGACCTCACCAGCGACAGGATCACGACCTCCTTGTCTCGTCCCTGGAACCGGTCTGCCGTGTGCATCTCAATGGCGCCATTGCCGTGGCCGCGCAAGCCGTGCTTCAGGAGAGACAGTTGGGAGCGGTAGTGTGTCATGATGCCGATCTCGGCTGCTGGCACACCAACAGTGAGCAGTGCGTCGACGAGCTGCACGACAATCCGCGCCTCGCAGGGGTTGACGATCCGATTGCCTTTGGCTTCTTCGTGGGACGAGGGGAGGTAGTCTGTGTTGATGAAGCTCACGCGCGTTTCGGGGTCAACCATGTCACGAAGCCAGCAGGGCTGGCCGCCGCCGGCGCAGAAGGTGTTCGGCGTCGCCTGTGGCCGAGAGAGAACCATGTCGATGTCGAAGTGGTGGCGTTGGAGCGCTTCCATGTTCGGAACGTCAAGTTTGCGAAGGCGCAGTTCCTCGGTCCCGCATTTCAGGTGGCCTTCGTAGATGAGGAGATTACTGAGCATCATGATGTCCTCTGACATGCGGTATTGGTGCTCAAGGTTGACCACTGAGTCTGGGTGCGTGTCCGAGAGGAGCTTGAACAGACTGACGTCTAGACCACCCAACCTTGCTTCTTCGTTCTGGACCAAGGGAGGCAGCTGGTTGTGGTCGCCCACAAGAACGAACGTACGCGCCATGCGGATGGGCCCAAGACAGATGGGCAGGGTGATCTGAGATGCTTCGTCGACGATGCAATAATCAAACGTCCTCTCGTTGAAAATGGCGTGACTTGTCCCGAGGCAGGTGGTGGCCACGACAGGCGTATCATGCCACGCACTGCGAATTTCCTCAAACGTATCCATGGGCTCACCGGCCAGAATGGCAAAATCTCGAACGTCAGGGTGCACCTTGGCAGGAGCCCCCAGCCTGAGGATTGACAGATCATCGTCCTTCAGCTTCAGGAGGATGTTGTCAACGGCAGTGTGGGTATACGAAGTGAGCAGGACGCTTTTCCGCTGGGCTACCAGAGCTCTAATGATGTGGGCGATGGTTGTTGTCTTGCCTGTGCCAGGCATACCAAGAACCAGAGCATAATCCTTGGCGCTCATGACCTTCTCGATCGCCCTCTTCTGGTCCACGTTCAGGTTGTCTCTGTCGGAAATGGTATACTGCGTGGCCACTGCCTTGAACTCCGGGGGCTCCAGGTCCACGACGAGGCCTCTTATCTTTTGAGAACCAAACTGAGAGTCGGTCATGATTGACACGATGTTGTTCCGCACGAGCGCCATGCCGTTACTGAACTCATCTTTGTCAAGCCGAAACTTGAGGGGTGGTTCTTTGATCTTGCCACTCGACCGTTCCGGCCTCACACCCTCGGGCACAACCTCCATGATACCAGCATAGACCTGATTAGTATGCTCGTCAAAGCCAGGCTGTCGAATGCGAGCATTGTGAAGTCTTCGGTCCACTGCTACGCTGATCCGCTGCTTCCTGACGGCTGTCACGAAGCCAAGGGCCAGGGCAAAATGTCCTTGCTCGTCAGAGACCACAATGGGCTCCCCGACCGCTAGCTGGGAGTCCATGAAGGAGAACCCGGGTGCCGAGTTCTCCTTGATGAAGGTGTACCGAAAGCGGTTAATCTTTTGGGTGTGCAGGTCTTCGGAAGCCGATCCCTCTTCGATAATAACATTGGCAAAACACCTTCCCACTTTCTCCCGCTCGGCGCTGAACATCGTCCACAGCTCACGGCGAAGCTTCTGGCTTTCCTTTTCCTCCTTGGTCAGCAGATCCTCCCATTTCAGGAAGAATTCCTTATGCGTTGGCGTCAGGTGCCTGACGACCTGATCGAACTTATCCTTCACGCCACTCGTCTCGCCGTCGCCGTCGTCCGCAAGTTTGTGATACACAAAGCACGACGATTGAGCATAGCACTTCCCGCACATATGCTTGCTCTTCTTCATTGGGGGCAGCTGCACGCTTCGCTCGCGGATGTAGACGGCAAGTTGGTTGCGCTGCTTGATCATGTGCCGCAGCTCGTTGCGCACTGCGGGTATAATCTTGGTGAGAGACGTCTCCATGTAGTATAGGATGCCGTACATGATCTCGATGTCATATCGATCCGACAAGAGCAAGTTGTATAACATGGTTTGGGCTTGGTGGTTTTCGCTGACGTTTTTGCCCGTTTTGACCTCAAAAGGCACCGTTAGAGTCTTCATTCTCTGGGTGTCCTTAACCGTCACTTGGATGGTGGCATCGATGTTGCCCTTCAGACCATATAAAGGTGACCAGACGTGCTCCTCGATATCGAGCAGCTTGCTGACACAAATGCTGGTCTTCTCGTTGTTCCGGCCCTGTGCGAGGGCATCAGGCTTCGGGAACGATGAGATGAACCTTTCCGACCAGGCTCGAACCTCGGGCATCTTGGACGCAAGGTGCTCTCGGGCGTCGGTGAAACCGACTTTGATGGTGTAGAGGTCCTCGATGTGCTTCTTCATCGCCCGGTCTATCACCTCATTGAGGAAACCCTGATCCCACCTGTTGGCTAATAATGCTTCCTGGAAGATCTCATGCAGCAGTGTTCCGTACACTAGCGGTGCCGAAGCCTCACTTGTAGCCTTCACACGGTCTTGTAAGACAGCGCGTCTCATGCAGCTGAAAGAATCAGCCACTACCGTGGCGGAGATGAGTTGGTCTGGGTGGAGGATCAAGATATTCCTGCTGTTGTCGATGATGCACCGCCCACCCGGTTCGAAGTCGCCAATGATGTGGACAAAGGATTTGGGATGTGCAGGCGTGTCAGCCCAGTCTCCACGAAGATGCACTGTCTTGGAGCCAAGTGACTTGTCCGCCTGGACAATCAAGATCAACTCCGGAGCATCTCGGCCTCTGTCATCTGTGTAGACATTGTGGAGTACATTCGTCACCAGGTATCTCTGGATTGCTGCCCGTCTTTGACTCACCTAAATATCTGCTTAGCATTTGTGATGAGATTGGGCTATTGGTGTTTTGAGCTACCGGACAGAACGTACAGGCAATAGAGATGAAGCTTTCTGATCCACCGATTGAGTAGCAGCAAGCTCAGCGGCCTCGAAGTCAAAATCCCCGCCAAAGTCATCGTCATAAATGTCGTCTGAACCGTCCGTGCCACTATCCAAAGGCGCAATATTTGTAGGTGCTAATGTGTCAGATGGTGAAGTTTGTTCTGGCTTGGCGTCTGCGAGCATGTTTTCGGCCGCCGCAAGTAGGTCGTCATCCACATCACCGAACTCATCATCATCGAGCAATATCTCTTGCTCTCTCCGAGGCTCCTCCGGTTTCGTCGTAAGCACGGGTTGGTCAGCCGGCATGCCACGTCCAGCCTCAACCTGTTCACTAAGAAGGGAGGCATCAATTTCCCAGAGGGCGCCGTCATCAAGCATTTCGTCTCCATAGTCTGAGGTAGGAGTGTCGATATCTTCCTCGTCGATTCTCTGAGCTTGGTCTGTCGTCGTCGCTGCTGATACCTTTGCCTGTGAAAGCCGTGACAATCCCGCTGCCTCGGCAGACCATTCTTGCTTTGTTGGCGAGCGTCGTCTCTTACATGGTGACTCCATAGCAATGTCTTCTTCATCCAGATCATCGGGCTTGTTGATCTCGCCATTGACGGTCTTGAGAAGCGCGGTGACCATGGACGATTTTGACGTGTCTCTCTGCTCCCTCGTCATGCCGATTTCCGAAGTCGATCCAATGCGTCGACGTTTCGGCCAGTGAGACCCGCAGCTCATTGTTCGTCTGAGCCCACTCTCTCCGTGACTTTGGTTTGTATTTCTTGCATCCTTCGGTGGACGAGGTGAGGACGACACCATCAGATGTGCAAGTGCCGGGTTCGTTGCGCCCAGGAGGTTCCTGCTGTCCGGATCGCCCACAGCAAAGCGGTCCCACAAGTCGAGAGCTGGATCGGCATCTGGCAACTTCAACGCCTGCTTCAACCTTGTCACGTTGATAGCTGCTGGTGTCCTGCGCTTCTCAACTGCTGGGGAAGAGACTGGCGATGAACTACGGGCACGCTTCTTTCCTCGGCGCCTGACGATTGGTGAGATGGCTGCGGCGGTCTCGTCTTCTATGTTTTGCCACTCAAGGTGCTCATTCGGAGATGTATTGTCGTCTTGTGCTTCAGCGTCTAGCCCTCCCATCAGATCCTGCCAGGCCAATCGACTGACCGGCGTAACTGCCTTGTCGTTTCTGGGTTTCTGCTCTTGGGGAGAGGCTGTTGTCACACGGGTCTCGGGTCGGCCCTTCACAGCGTTCTCTTTATTCGAGTCGTCTCCCTTGGATGAGACATGTGCTGTCGTCCTGCCTTCCTCCCCTGTGACAGGCGCAGGACCCAAGGGTTCTGGAGTCGCAGACTGCTGGAATTGGAACTGCTGTAACTTGTCCTTGGTCTTTGCGGAGACGGAGACGGGCGGCCGAGGCGGCGCCTGCCTGGGAGGTATCTGGGCTGGATGAGTATTTGACCTTTGCCATTGGCCCTGTTTCTGCTAACGATTGTGGTCAGCATCGTGAGCCCCAGGACTGCTCCGCAGCACCAGGACTGTTTGTTTACTTACCCTTGGAAACCTCGACTGCTCAGAAAACGACTTTTGAAGAGGCATTTTGGGAAGTCAGACCCATTTCTGAGCCGGGTGCCGACTGTCCTGTAGTACTGGAGCACAATGCAGACTCGAAGAGGGTGGCAAGATAAAACTTTCAGGGAGAGCGTTTGGATGAGGCTGAGGAGTCTTTGGCAGGTTGCTTGCTTGCTTTCGACGCGTCTGGAGCGCGTAATTAGCGGCCGACCGCGTTACAGGGGAACGCCTGCGATAACGTTTATACAGGGCGCTGTAGTACAGTAGTACTATAGTAGTACTAGCACGCATAAGCCCTGCAAGGGTTCTGGGCTGTGGCTCTAGCGACCCTTGGCGCTAAGAATCTGTGGCGCGAGCTTACCCCGGAAACTTGGGAATACAACCTCAATGACGTCTCATCTGCATTCATATTTCATGACTGTCACCCCACACGCCCTTGACCCCAGAGTTTCAAGTCTTGTTCAGCCACGGCAAACAAGAGACTGCACCAACTAATCGACACGCCAACCAGGTCTTTGGTAATCCCCACCAGCGAGACGTCACAAAATTGGTCATGGACAACAGACTCGACGTGCCCATCGAGGTCGCACGCAGAAACGTGGACAAGCTCGGTATCAGATACGATGAGCTTCCCCAACGGCCCTTCTGGTCGGCCTTCTTCGGGAAGACCGAGGAGGACTTCAAGCTCCGCGTCGCGGCCAAGGTCATGGCAGGCTCCGTTCTGACGGGGCGGGAGCTCACGCAGCCCGAGACGGACGCACTGGCATACCACTACGCAAAGCTGCTGGCCACCCAAGTGTACGATATACCACTCGCCATCGGCGCCGGGTTCGGTCTCTACCGCTATACGTACCGCTCCTACGGTTTCCCCTTCTGGAGACCAAACCCCGAAAAGTTCAACCCCAACAAGTTCGGCCCGCTGCCCGAGGGTTTCATATCGCAGAGGGCCTGGCATGGCCTGAGGCTCGCCGCCTGGTACGCCGGCTGTCGAGTCATCAGCGCGCTCTTTCTCACCTCGTATGCCATCTCCGTGTACATGGCGAACTATGGTGTCGATCCCCGACTTCAGGATTACCGCGAGGACCTCAAAGCCAGAACAATTCAGCGACAGGCAGGGTCGACGCGGCAGCGCGTTCAGCCACCAGCCTACCCTACACCGGAGACCAGCGCACCGGCATCCTCAACGTGGGCCAGCACTGAACAGAGCACCCAAGACGCCCAATCGTCCTGGCCTGGGATGCAGGCCCCACAGCATGAGAGCCCCCAGGCCGCCTCCTTCAACGACGAGCCCTACGTCTTTGATGATGCGTCTCCGGTGGCGGGCTCGGAGCAGCAGAGGGGCACGCCGCAACAGTCTGCCCAGGGCAGCTCTGCATGGGACAGGATCAGAGGCCAGGCACGTGGGGCGCAGGGGGGTCAGGGGCAGGCCGGTGCTTGGGGCCAGAGACGTCAGGATGAGCTGACGTCTCGGGGCGCACAGGACGGGACTTCGTATAATTTCTCATCTGGAGACGAAGAGAAGTCGTATGCAAAACAGCAGGCACAGAAGGAGTTTGACGAGATGCTGGAGCAAGAGCGGCGAGGTCAAGGTGATGGCTCGCGTCGTTAACAATGGGCCCCCTCCCTTTGTGATCGTACTGGCCACTGGATTCATACGCGTCAATCAGATCAGCCGGGCGGGATACGTATGTCTTGTCTATTCTCGTTGCAATACACCTCACCACCGTTCTCGATGCGCAATTGCCCGTCCTTGTTCACACATCTACTAGGCTTTAAACTAATGATAGTATGAGTGCACCAGCCTGATTCACTTGACCAGGCTATGCAGTGAAAACTGCAATTTTTCTGCATCACCTCGATGACATTATAAACCAGCTGAGCACTGCCAGCTCCACCGCCTATTCTAATTACAGTATGTGGACCACATCTAAGCATGTATCTGCCACCAAGTGCTGTACGGCGAACGGGATGGGGAACAACAGTGTTAAATCTATGTAACTATCCTAAGACCAGAGACCTACATGAAAAGTAAATCCAAGTTCATCGCAACCGACTCGAAAACGCACTCAATCTGTCAAGACCAAAGGCACTTTACTTTGCCAAGGCAGCATCAGGCATAAAGTGCGAACCCCCAGCACAGCGATAACCACCTGCCTGTCGAATCCAATGAAAGCCGGCCGGACAAGCCCCCATCTCTTTGAGCTTTTGGCGGGCCTCTTCCTCTTCCTTCCGGCGCCGCTCTTCTTCCAGCAGCCTCTTCACGATCTTCTGCCTGTCCGCCTCTCGTGCTTCCTTCTGCTCCTTGAGAAGCTTTTGGTACTCCTCCTCACGCTTCTGCTCCGCCTGCCTGTCCTTCTGCAGTTGTTCCCAGACTTCATCACTGACACCAGCGTCCCTGATTCCCGTCTCCATATCAGGCGAGCCGAGCTCGTCAACGAGCTGCCAAGGGTCGTCCGGCTCTTGTTCATCAGACGGCGGGCTCGGTGGTCTCTGCTGTGTGGCTTGGTGCGTGGCGGCTGTCGTCATGGAAGGTGGCCCAGCAGGCGGGCCAGGGAACTGGGGCGGGCTGTAGTCGACGGGACCGTGAGGAGTTTTCGAGGGCTCTTGGACATTCTTGCTTCGGCTGGCACGCTCCTGGAGCATACGCCCCAGCTCTGTCTCGATGATGTCTAGACTGACGGTCAGACGACCCTGTGCCAGGCCGGTCTTGTCTTTGATGGTCTTTCTGAAGACGGCCTTGGCGGCCTCCTTGACATCTCTGGCGCTGGCCCAGCTGTCTTGCCGCGACAGCTCGGAAAACAGACGGGTCAGTTTCTGCGAATCTGCATCGACGGCGTTCTCGAGGGCAGACATGTCGAGGTGCTTTCCCTTGGCTTTCAGATCGGCCTGTCGTGCTCTCAGGTCCTGCGTCAGCAGCTCGACGCACTCTTCCGGCGTCAGGCTGCGGAAGTGAATCGACTCAGGAAACCGAGAAGTTAATCCCGGATTTGTCGACATAAGCATGTTGATCTCGTTCTCGTAACCTGCTAGGATGATGATGAGCCGCTTGGCATACTTGTCTTTGGTCGTGGCATCGACCAGCTCGTCCATGGCTTCTTGTGCAAATCGACCTCCTGAAGAGTGACCTCCTGCCAAACGATAGGCTTCGTCGATGAAGAGTACCTTTCCGAGTGCCTTGTCAAGCTGCTGTTGGACCTTAGGTCCCGTATGGCCGATGTATTCGCCAATGAGATCAGTTGCAGAACACTCGATGACCTCGGCGGTGGATAGGAAGCCCATATCGTAGACTGCTCCGAGAAATATCAGCATAATCTTTCAAAGACTAGGATAGCTTCCTTGGCAATAGCATTCCAGCTGCACCATTCGGCAATTTGGGGCAAAGGGGGGGGGGGGGGCAAAGGGTAGACTGATCTTCCAAAAGACATACAAACTTTGCCCATTTTCTTCGCCGTCGTAGTTTTTCCGGTCCCAGGCGGTCCTTTGAAGAGGAAGTTGAAGGGGATGTCCTCTTTAGGGTCGACACCCAAGAGCTTCATCGCCCGGACATTCTCTTGATACTCGCGCAGCATAGACACAACCTGCTCATTGCCAACGGTGCCTTCGAACAGCTTCGTGATGTCCGTATCGGCGCGCTCAGCCCGGTCAAAATTCTCGTCAAAGTCCCAAGCATCGAGCACGGAAGCAGCTTGCGTCTCTTTCCGCGAGAGTCTCGCCTGGTGTTTCAGCTTAGCGGCATCGAGCATTATGTTGATCTCGCCCGCGTTGCCAAAGTGTGGGCGATTCCGCGCTCGGTCGAGGATTTCCATTGCCACGCTCTTGGCCTGGGTCGTGGCGTCAAAGCCATCCTTCTTCAACTTGAAATCGAGGATCTTTCTGAGCTCATCGCTGCTGAAATCTTCGAACTCGAACGCGGACGACATGGGGAATCTTCGACTGAGTCCCGGATTGACGTTCTGAAACATGGCCTCCATCTGGTCCTTGTACCCGAGTAAGAGGACGCAGCGGTCGTCACCCGGAACCCCCTGCACCTCCGCCACGATGGTGTCAATAATCGAAGTCTTGAAGATGTCGTTGGTAGTCCCATGGCCTACGTAGAGACCGTAAGCCTCATCGATGACAAGGACCTTGCCCAGAGTTGCGGCCAAGATCCCCTTGGTCAGTTTCTCGGACTCGCCAATGTGTGCTCCTACAAAGTCCGAGGGGTTCCTGGCGACAACTGAATCTCATGTAAGTTACTGCGCGTATTTTTTTCTTCAAAAGTACACAGGAATCCAGAAAGCCACAGAGGCATGCGCCAAAGAGGTGCTGTACTCACCTTCACCGTTGGAAAGCATGCCAAGGTCCACAAGAATTCTGCCATACAAATTGGCAACCGTCGTCTTTCCAGTTCCAGGGTTGCCGATGCACACTCTATTCAGTGAGTACTCGATGCTGGGCTGTTCGTCCAACTCTCTCTGGTAGTTTTGTTTGACGGTATCGACCAGTGATTTCACAGCCTCCTTGACCATGTTGAGCCCGGTGAGCTTCTGCAGTTCTTGCCAGGCTTTGCTCTTAGCCAAAGCTTCGCCTGGTTCGGGACCTATGAGGTCTTCTTTGGTGAATAGAAAGTCGTCTGGCTTCTTTCCTTTGCGACGTTGCCGAGAGAGCCTCACCGCCTGGCGCCCCGAGATGGTCTTCAGGGTGTTCTCAATTGTTCTCGCATTGCCAAAACCTGCTCTCCCTCGACCTTTGCCGACTCTCCTAGCGGCTATGCGACAGTATAGCCCTCTCAGACCATCCTCACACTTCATACGGCCCTTGTACCTCTTGTGAATATTGAGCTCAAGAATCCTCAGGAGCTCGTCGTCCGTGTAGTCCTCAAACTTCATCTGGCCCGGGAACCGTGATAACAGGCCAGGATTGTGACTGAAGAAGGATTCCATCTGTTTGTCGTAGCCAGCGAGGACGAAGACGATCTTGCCAGTGAGGTTCTCTACTTCTGCCAAGAGGTAGTCGAGCACTGCTGGCCCACCCTGACTGTTACCGGATGTCAGTTGATACGCTTCATCGATGAACAGAACACCGCCGCCGTTGTTCAAAATGTTTTCAATGATCTTCTTGCACCCACTGACTCCAGAATTGGCAAGGCTGGCTCCGGTATCCTCGTGAAAGCAGGACCCAGGTATGACGGCGATGGAGGTGAGGAACTTGGCGTAGAGACGAGCGACCGTCGTCTTCCCCGTCCCTGGATTGCCTAGGAGAGAACAGCTGTATCGCTCTTTCTGGATCGATATGCCTTGCCGCAGCGTAGTATCGATCCTATCCTTAATCTCCAGGAAAGCTAACTTGACCTGTTCCAGTCCGATCATGCCCATGATCTCATCGAGTGCCTCGTTCTTTGCACCTTCGAATTTCTTGAGATACTCCCATTCTTTCTTGGCACCTTCAGATACGTCGAGGTCACCACTCCCCTTCGTAGGACTCCGCTCCGCTGCAGGAGGCTGAGACTTTGGCGCGTCGGAGATCCTCTGTGACGTGTCCTTCAAGGCCGCAAGTTCAGCACGCTGCTGTTCCAGAGTCTTCTTTTGTTCCTCCTGGTCGTTCTGATCCTTGATGATCCTTCGGTGGTGATCGATCTCATCCTGAATCTTCTCAAGCTCTTTTTTGTATGCCTGTTGGCGCTCCAAGCGCTCTGCCTCGAGCTTGAGATCTCGCTTGATCCTCCTCTCGGCGTCAATGTCTTCCTGTACGCATTTTGAGCACTTGTCCTTCCTTTGGTGACATAGGACCTTCAGCTTGTGGCCGCGAGGGCAGCTGGACTCGACCTTATGAGGGCATGGCAATTTTGAGTGATCAGAAACACGGTGGCACCGCATTTTGCATTTGTGCAAACCGCAGTTCAGCTGAGCGCCGCTGTATATGGTCAGCTTATCGAAAGAACATAGGATTGTGCAGTTGTTCAATCTGAGGAGGATGTAAAGGGTTTCAGAGTGACGAAACTTACCAAAGTTCGGCACACCCACCATCTGGGCAGCACGTATCGAAATCCTCGGGTTTCTGGAGCAAGAACATCTTCTCCGGATGGTTCTCACAATGCACCGGCAGTCCATCGTACAAGTGATTCTTCGTCTTCATTGACTCGAAGAAAGGCATCCAAGTGTCTTTGCCTTTCTTGCTCTGCATGTAGGTGTCCATATTGCCAAACATCACAAGACAGTTGCGTGATCGAGACAGCAAAACGTTGAGCCGTTCACGAGCAGCAAGGAAGCCGATATCACCGTTGTTGTTGCTTCGAGTCAACGAAACGAGGACGATGTCTGCCTCTTCTCCTTGGTAGTTGTCTGCAAGGGGGAATTAGCTGTCGGTAAAGGCTTCCGAATGGGCTTGGGCAGTTCTCGCATCAAGGCAATGCACGGTCTTGGTCGAGTTCACTTACCAATGGTAGATATACGCAATGGTGACTTGTTTATCTTGGCGGCCGCCTGGGTTAGCAGGCCCGCCTGGATGAGCTCGTATGAATCGAGGTCGCTCAGCAAAGGATCAACATCGTCCTTGAGCATGTCTCTGACGAGCCTTAGCTGGCCCAAGTATGGCGTCAGGACAACCATGTTCTTCGTCCCGTATCCCTGCTGTGCGAGGTAGCGTACGGTCTTGAGGATCATCTTGGCCTCGAAGATATTCTCCTTGCTCGCCTTGGCACCTTGGTCTCGCCGATCCGCAAGCTTCTGGTTTTCTTCCTCGGGGTGGCTATGGTTAACGAAAGTGACACGATCCTCAAGGCCACGAATCGGCTCACGGCTCTCCGTCTTCGGGCCGTTTTCGAGCTCTGGATATGTGAGCTCTCTCACAAGCACCGAGATGTCCGGGTGCATGCGGTGCTGTTTCTGCAAGCTCGTATAAGGATGGCCCTGGATGATCAGTCTTTCGAAGAGAGACCGGTTGAGGTCGTAGCCATCGCCTTTCTCAACGGTCAAGCTGTAGTTGTTGATCTTGGGACGTAGTTGCTTGTGATCACCGATCAACATGAGTTGTTTGACCGAGGGAGTCTGGGCCGTATGCACATGGGCTTCCTGAATCTCACCAGCCTCTTCTACGACCACGACATCCCTCTGCGCGGCAGTCAACAGTTTCGTGTATTTTGCGGCAGCGGTCGTTGTGCAGCCGATGATGCGCCTGTCTCGCAAGATTTGAGCCCTGGAATCGTTGAACTGGGTATCCAGCTGGTCCTGCGTGAGATCATACTGCCTTGCAAGGTTTTGGACACACTCGACCTTCTCCTGAAGCATGGCTGTGAACCATTTCTTGATCAGTTTCCTGCGTTCGGTAGGCTCTAGAGCCCAGACCTCTCCGTGAAGGCTCGATGCGTGTTGTTTGAAGACACCAGGTCCAGCTCCCGCCTGCCAACAGTCGAAAAGATAATCGGGTTTGACCTTATTTCCCTTCTTTGCAATCTTTTTGAAACCGTCCTCCTCAGAGGGGACGACGAATGCGTTGAAGAACCTCTCTCCATCTTCGGAGAACTCGAGGTAATCCTGAATGTCCTCAAACGATGGTCGCGCCTGGATATATCTGATGAAGGCCTCTTTGAGATCTTCGCTGTGTTCAGTTGCATCCTCTTTCAGTCTATCAATCACTGTCCATGACTCCTTGGTGCGACGGTATTGCAACCGTTGAGAAGACATGAGCAAGGGGGATGTTCGGTCCGTGGACTTGGACCCAAGACGAACCATGTGGCGTGGATCAATGCCGAGGTCCATGAGTTCTTCCAGGAATTGATCCAGAGCATGGTTAGTGTATGTGATGACAAGGATCTTGAAGTTGGTATTCTGGAGGATGTAGTGCACTGCGAGTGCTCCGATGAAAGACTTCCCGGTGCCCGGAGGGCCTTGAATCACCGAGACCTTGGATGCCAGTGCATTATGCAAAGACCGCTGTTGCGAGCTATCTAACTGAAACTCCTTGCTGACAGAACCATTCTGAATATTGATCGTCACAGGCAGGCTAGATAAGAACTGTCTTGTGATCAGCTCCATCTGTGGACCGAGAATGAAGTCATCGACAGCCTCTGAAGGATTCAGCAGCTTGTCTTGTAAGGGAATCTCCGTCATATTCTTGAGTCGTTCCAGAATGGGTTCATACGCAAACACAGGAGTATCAACCAAGGTAAAAGCGACGTCGTCCATGGTCTTCAGGGCGATCAGTGCCTTCTTGAACGCGTTGTCGTCTGTGAACTGTAGTGTGATGACCGGTGGAGACATGATCAGGCCATCCACATTCCGGTCGACGAAGGCGAATCCGAAGATCTCCTGCCCTTGATACAAGGCTCCAAATGCCTGGTGGCGAAGGAAGTTCCTGTTGTCATCAAGCCACGCTTTGCGACTTCCCGGCCTCAGGCGCTGCAGCCTCTCCAGTCCAGCCTCGCATCTGATAGCCAAGGAGGCCTTCTTCCGGTTCTTGTCGTCACCAAGGTCTAGACCTACTGGCCATAGCTTGCGCAGCGTCAAGGCAGACCGTTGGCCTCGATTCCGAACCTGGGCGTTCTGCCAATCATTCCGTAATTCCCCAAGGAGATCCTCACGGGTCAAGCGGAACATGTTGTCGAGATGAACGGCAGGGCGCTGTGCCATATCGGCGTTGAACACTTCTTTAGCTCGCCGATAGAATGGCCTCTCCGTGGACAAGAACTCATCCGTGGTGGGGTAAACCGTGATGTCCCGAAAGTTCTCGAAGTCGTTATCGTGTCTTCCACCAGGAGCGTAGGTGTCTCCTGCTTTGACAGCTGGAGACTTCCGAAGCTGCAACAGATTCTGTATCTTGTAGCCTAGCCGCCGAGTCTCAGGGCAGGACGCCTCGACGAGGTTGATCTGTTGCACAACAGCCTCAACCTCGTCCTGGATGTTGACGTCGGCAGACCTAGGCAGGGACAGGAGTTCGAGGCAGAGCCACGAGAAGACCTTGAGCTGCTCATCTGCCAGCACGCCAGACCTGACGACACCGACAAGGGCATTCCAGAAGGTAGGTGGTGTGACGATAACTTTCAGGACAATCTGGAGGATCTGGCCATCGGCGAGAAGTTTCAGCTGGTCATCGGCCAGGTAGTTGATGAATTGAAGCGTCTGTGACTTGATGAAGGCAGGACTCAGGTCCACCCTGACGGACAGCTGCAGAGCCTCAATGCCATGTCTGCTGGCAACGATCCCTTCTATGCACGTACTTGGCGCGGGTTGGCACCGAATGGCTTCGAAGAATAGCTTGGCGTCGTTGGCAGATTGTATCTTCCGGTTGCCTTTCAGAATGTTGCGCAACAGCCCGGCCAGGC
Source organism: Cryphonectria carpinicola (assembly GCA_014849955.1). Classification (NCBI taxonomy): domain Eukaryota; kingdom Fungi; phylum Ascomycota; class Sordariomycetes; order Diaporthales; family Cryphonectriaceae; genus Cryphonectria; species Cryphonectria carpinicola. Next base: position 27,480 of record JACWRQ010000040.1, on the reverse strand, counting down.
GCGCGGCTCTGTCACCTGTGTCCTTTGTTTGCAGGGTCATCTTCAAGTGACTGGCGATGAGAGTATGTACGAGTCTTGTGGAGATGGAATCCCGAGATCAAAAAATGGAGAGAAACAAAGACAACGAGATGAGCGAGTTTTCAAGACAAAATGCCAGTCGACAATAGATTCGTCAAGAGACGGTCAGTCGTGCTGGCGGCTTGGGACGGACAGATGTTGATTAATATCAGCCAACGTTGTCCAGCACCCGGCCAGCAGCATGCAGTGGAGCGGTCACCCTCGCCTGTTCAATGAAAAAGATGTTGGGGGCTGAATAAGTATGCAAGGGGAAGTTGAAAAAGGTCTCTGATGAAAAAAGTAGAAGAGTGAGCAGAGTGGCTCTGTGGTACTCCGGCTGGGACTGGGAAAAGTGCAGAATGATATTAACCAATATCTGCATATTGACTGCCTCAGCCTCAATCAGGTCGCTCTGTCTGGCCCCTCATCCTGCACTTCAAAGATGCTGTGTCATGCGTTCGTTGGCTGGGCAGAATCCCGGCGGCAAAGGCTGTGAACTGTCATTCGTTGGTTGCATGGTAGGCCTCCTGCATTAATTAAGACAGCCACATGCTTTGCCCAGCGAACAGTAAGACAACAACACAACACGGCATCGGCATGACAGCACTTTCCTGCATACGCGAGGTGGGACCGTGCTTTGTTTTGATGATTGATGCATAAGATGTAATTATGACGAAATGGATCTCGTGCCAGCAGGCTGCAGCGGGCAACGGTTCAGGCCCAGGGTTGGCAGGAATGGTGGTAGTCAAGGGAAAGTAGCAGGTATGACCGGAGATGTGCTTTCACTCGTTGTTTCCCGTGCAATTGTAAGATAAAGCCCCAACCAGAGGATCCCAACAATACAGGATTTGCACTCTCCTGTCATCCACTATTGATCTCAGACCCTTCAGATTTTATCTTGAATACACAACTCAACAAGTCCGGCAGAATGTGGATTCCAAGAGAAGCTCATGAGGGGCGACCTGGTGGCCATTTCAGAGGTGGCAGAATCTTTACTCAACTCAGCAGGAATACCAGATCTATCAAGGCTTCAAAGTCGAGCATCCCCTATACCACCAGCCCAGAGCCTCCTCTAGGTCGTCTGCTCCACTCCTTGACCAAGTTCGATCTCGATCAAGACGCGAAGCACTACGAGACGAGCTCGAGGATCACCGACTGCAAGACGGTGGCGTCCTACAACTGGCTTGACAGAGGAGAAGCTACGATCATCGTTCCAGGTGAGGTCTTGGCTTTGATTGCATGCATCTAGACTGTTCTCCGGCCCGTGGAGGAGACACAGAGCCACTGATTACTGAGGGGGTAAAAAATATTGCAGGGAAACCGCCCAGATGGACACCTCCCGACCAAGCTCGCCAGCTCAAACCCGACGGCGGCGAGTATTTTCGGGATCGCAACGCGGCCAATTTTCCTATACACCCCATGGAACCTGCTGTCGTCGCCGCTCTGACGATGGACCCGGACGCAGCACGAGAGATCGACGTCGTCGCCTGCAGCAGCACTCTCCACAACCTCCTCTGCTTCCTTGGGGAGGAAGACAAGAGATTCCGTATGCTCGTCGAGCTCGTCGGCAACACGGTCTTCTTCATCCGGCGTGAGAACACACCTCGGGAGCTGATCCCAGGGGTCAAAGGGTTTGGCCATTCGTTTCCCGAGGTCTACACCACCTGGGACCTTGAGGTTAGGGGGTCCACCTCACATCAGAGGGTGCTCTCGTATCGTTTTGGAGGGCTAGGATGTCTGGTACGGTTCGAGAGCGATGGGTATATTGTTGACAAAGACGACGAGAGCACAGAAAGCCTCTCAGATCATACCAGCCCAGCGGCTGCAGGTGTCGCTGAAACGGCTGAGGAGTTATTCGCCACCTTGTCAGGAGGCCGTGCGACTTTGAAGCCGCCCACGGACTACAACAGAGGTCTCAAGGTACTCCGAGCAGGACAACTCATCGAGCAGGACGGCATCTTTGAGCTCAAGACGCGATCTACCAAGCAAAAGGGGCTGGACTTTTCCGAGCACACATTTGGAGCCCAGCTACCAAGACTGTGGGTGACTCAAGTGCCCAAATTCATCCTCGCATACCACACTTGGGGATATTTCGAGGAAGAGGACATCACGATCAAAGATGCCCAGGAGGAGGTCAGCGCCTGGGAAAGGAGAAACGTTGACACCCTTTCACGCCTGGCAGCGCTGTTGCATCATGTCATAGCTCTGGTGAAGGCAAGACCTGATTCGAAGCTGGAGCTCCGTCACGACGCCATTGGGGTCCTCGAGATACGCGAGCAGCTTCCGGAAGCTGGAAATGCGCTGTCTCAACAGGTCCGGGCATCGTGGGTGAACGATGTAGAGGGTATCCATGACAACACCTCTGGTTTCGGGGACGCTGGTACAGATCTCATTGACTTTGATTCGGACGGTGATGCTGAAATCGATTGGGATGATGACAAGTTCGCGCGCGACTTCACTGCGTGTTCAGCAGATGGCTGCGGATACTGTGGACGGTGCTCGTACTGAAGGTGGAAAAGTAAGAGTTGTCTGTTTATTTAGGTATCAGTGCCCAATATCTCATCCCAGGTGTCGTGTCCTGGCTTGATAGTTTTAATGACAAATGACGATTCAGCTCGTATACAAAACCACATCCTAGTTTGCTTCGCAGGCTGTCTTGTCAGCTCGAAAAGGCTATCGACCGTATCGCCACATCCTCACCTGATTCGGACAGGGTCGGGCATATTCTTCTTTCCTCCCTTTCCCCCCTTCTTTCTTTCTTTCCAGCGCTCAACTGCCAGTGCAGACAGCCACCATGTCACCCTCGCCTCTCACACAAACATCACGAAGGACTTGGCTCCCAGGAACCTAGATGAACAATATCGAATAAAACAAGCCGAATTTCCCGTGAAAAAACAAAGGTTTCAAGCTAGGAGACGACAGCTCCGTGGCAGAAGCAAACACCTCGGAAAACAGAACTGCCATTGGCGAACTCGCGTATTACCCATAAGTCATGCCAAGCTCCAGATGTCGCAGTGTGACACGGGATCCCGGCCAAAGGAGAAGCAAAGCGCTGGGATGCTCAGCTGAAGGCGTCAAACCGCCCCATGACTTAAAGACTGAGTATACACCGATCCAGCGTGGCGGGAGGATTTCTCATGGCTCGAGGTCTGTTGCTTGGCAATGAAGGCCGCCGGGGAGAGGAAGCGGGGGGGGGGGGTAACATTAGGGTCATCTTGGGATGCCTTGCTGATTTCGGAGCGCATGGTGTGTGGTCTCGTTTACCCCAAAGGGAGAGGAGGTCTGCGAGATGGATGGAGGTTGCCGCGGTCCGATGGGGCTTGCTTTGTGTGCAAGCCACAAGCATCAGCATCAGGAGATTCTTTCATGCTGTGACACCCCAGAATATCGCAATGGAGAAAGAGGGGGGGGGGGCCACTCGGAGCTGGCCGCCCAGACGGAGATGAGTGAGCAGCAGCTGTGATTCAGGAGCGTCATCTCACTGAAGAAGGTTGGTGAGTGGGAGAGAGAGAGAGATTAGGTCGACCATTTGATCTTCGGGCCGCACCGCTGAGGCTTGGCGGGTTGGGGTTCCCCAGGTTCAGATCAATGTCCTGGGTGCTGGAAGGGTAAATTTGTCCGCCACCTTCCTCTTCCTTTTTGACCTTTGCTTCTTCTTCTTCTCTTCTTTCCTTTGGCCGTAATGGTCAAGTAAGATGACAAGAATCTGTAGGACAAACAATCCAAGGGACTATTGAGATCTCAGGCTGCCTGCTGGAAGTCTGTAAGTAGTAGTATTCTGTATGCAAACCTCGGGTGATCATCTCCCGAAAAGATTTCAATAATACTGATTCCCCCCCCCCCCTCTCTTGAAATGAAAATTATCCGAGCCAGATGCGTGTTGGCCACTGAAATTTGTGCGTTGGCTTTTAGAGCTACGAGGGTTTTGCGGTTCAGACTCCAAAATCTGTCAATGGTCGATTTGATCTCGTGACACCTGCAGAAGGGAGAGAGAGGGGGGGGGCAACGGGCAGGGGAGGGAACCAAAGATGCAACAGCGAGTTGAGATGGCACGCGACAGCCGTCCGGCGTGGGGGGCAACCCATTCCCATTATTACCAAGTAACTAAGTATCATGCACTCTTCCAGGTCTATTTGAGTTCTGCGATGGGCATGCATGCTAAGAGCCCACACCAAAGCGCCCCATCCCCCCCCCCTCTCCCCTCCAGTTCACATACTTGTGCCAGTCATCCTCGTATCACGTAGAGAAACTCGGTCTGGCGGCATATGCACCAAAGTACTTACTTGAGGAGCCAGCAAGCGTTCGAAAACTTTCGAGAACTTCTCAGCTCGCTGCGGCCTCGGACCCCATCATGCCCTTGGCGGTGACACGTCAAAGCACTGTTCAGTTTTTGTGATGGATCTGTGGTGGATACGCGATGCGGATGGCGCTACGACTATGCGATGTATGATATGCATGCGTCGATGTCGTTAGGGAAGATATACATAAATACTACTGATTCGGAAATATGTGGAAGTGGACCCTGAAACACACACAAAAAAAAAGAAGAAAAAAAAAGAGCTGGACGTCAACGTCGTCGCCGTTGTTGGTGGGTCTGACCACCCCGAAAAGTGCCTAGTAGATAATATGTATGTACTGTAGGTACTAATCAGCTCCAGCTGCCATGACAAATTGGGTTCATGTCATGGCTGGTTTTAGTTCGCGCACAAGAATGAAGGCGGTCCGCAAGCCTGATGGAGAATCTTCACTATGATTAAAGAAGGAAAGATGAGGATGATGATGATGAAGCCCCGCCCCCCCCTCTTTATGATAATGACGATGAAAAATAAGAGAGCAGAGAAGAAAAGGTAAGGAGAAAAGGAAGAAAGAAAAAAAAGCTGTGGTCAAATTTGAGTTTGACCCAAGGAGCTCAAACGCACAGCACCACATTGGTCGCTCCCAACTGGAATGGCTCCGGGCCCTGGACAAGTCATTACGTTACATGTATTCACCCCCAGCCGCCAGAACCCGGCAAAGGGACTTTATTTTACCTAATAGCCCTCCCCTTCCGGCATCTCTTCGTCCACAATCGCTATGGTCACCGGCGGAGGGGGGGGGGGTGGGTGGTCTGCCTTTTGGTATCCTCTACCTGTCATATGCCCTCTGCATTACCTCGAGATGGATGTTCAGCCTCATCTGTTCTTGGTACATGGTGGGCAGCAAGAGGAGGGCGGATCCGGAGTACTCCGCGTTAGGGTCTTTTGCGCGGGCTCAAGTACAGAAGACTTTGGTGTACAGCGTACTTAATTACGCCATGGGAGGTACCCAGCCCAGCCCCATCAGACCAGCCCCATTAGACTCTGCTCTCTCTCTTTCTCCCCCAACCCAATTGCCATTATGAATTTCGTGTTTTAATTGTCGACAATGATAAGGTCATGACTTTGGTACCCTTTATCTCCCTCCCCCTCCCCCCCCCTCTGACCAGCGCATCGCAACACCACCACTCCTGGTCACCTTGGACCAACCGACATGAAACATTTCAACCCATCATTATCATTCCCGGGTTCGTCCATGGGCCGACAAGCCGATCGCGTCCAATACCAGTGATCCCAATGATGACGATAGGTCTTGGGTCTTTCTTGGAGGGGATCAATGAATGGGATTTACCGGGTTTGGTCTCAGTAGGGGACGACTAAAAATTTGGCGGGGCCCCGGCAACAACAGCACATGGCCGGTAACATGGGATTTGCTCTGGTCTCTCCTTCCTCCTCCTCCTCCTCCTCCTGCTTCCACTACGTAGTTGAAAAAAGAAGCAGAAAAAAAAATCAAAATAGAAGGAGCGAGAGAAGGGAAAGACCGACCTCTAAATTATCTCTTGTGCGACTTGTGTGACTAGCAGCCTTCTCTCTCCATCCCTCCTCCTCCCTCCGCCTCTCTCTCTGTCTCTCTGTCTTCTTCTCCCCCACTGGCACCAATTTTTCTTTCTTTTCTTTCTCTCTTCCCCCTGTTTCCCCCAACAGGGTCAAGCCATTACAGACATTATCACAGGCTACAACACGCGACGGCTTACCTAAAACATCCAGACCGGCGTCTTGTCCTGGATTCATCTCGGCGCGTTGAGAGTATGTTTTCCATGAGCCAGCCAGCTCCCGTCCTCCTCCCTTGTTCCCACATGATCTTTTGCCGTTTTCTTTTTATTTATTTATTTGATCCATACCAAGATTCGGATTCTAAACACCCCTTGCGATAGAAAAGAAAGAATAAAGAAAGGGAAGAGGGAGAGAGAGAGAGAGAGAGAGAGAAAGAAAAAAGGAGCAAACCTCACATCGTCGTCATTCACCACCACCATTCGCCGAGGTTGTGAGAAGCGTTGGCTTTGACACAAGTAAAACCAATACAAATGACACAGATAAGCCAAGCTTATCTCATCCTGGTTTCGATCGTCACCTAAAACATCCCTAGCCAAGAGATCTATCTGGCTTCCCGCCCTTCGTTTCTTTCCCCATTGACACAGCCGGGAATAGTCGAGACCTGCTTTGCTTCTGGCAGACCATCCCAGGCGTAACATCTCGAAAGATTTTTGCCCGTTTGATAAGCCCACGAGGCGGCCTGTCTTCGATCCAACGGCTCACGCGACCTATCATCTCACCCTCAGGACGAGACAATCTAGATTCCAAGCCACAACCAGACTTGGGCTGTATCACACACACGCACACGCACACGCACACATACACACGCCCTGAAGGACAGGACAGTGCCAAGGGTGTGCGCAAGGATTCTCTCGCACGACTTACTTACTGTGTGCCCTTGTGTGCAAGACATCCGTCTCTCTATCTTGTCGGATCTGGCCTGCCACACCCCTGACGGCGGCGGCAGCAGCAACAGCAGCAGCAGCAGCAGCAGCATCCTTTCGGAGCGGCGTCGACAAGCCAGCCTGGACTGGGCTCAGATGCACATTTCAGCCTGTACCCTTTGGTCCTGGCCTTTTCCTCTCTCACATACCTGGGAGTGGACGGTGATTTTTCCTTATCAGCCTGGCCCCGGATCTTGATATCACCTCCCCTCTTCCTGGCGACGAGGTCGTGCCGATGGGGAGAAGCTAGATTGTGGTCACCACCTCTTCCCGGCTGTCCTATCTCGCGGACCCTGTCACTCAACTGCCTAAGGTGGTCTGGTCTTGGGGAAGCTGCATTACCAAAGTGACAATCTACAGCCAGAAACAGATCTCTGAAGATCCTATCCGGGAATATCAGCGTGGGCGGCAGAATCCCGGAAGAGAGCTGCCCTCTGATACTCGGTACCTCCGGCCAACAGCGCAGGAATACCATATCAGCAATAACCCGGCGCACCTGTCAACAAGGGAGTAGAGCTCTCGAGCACACACACATACACACACACACACACACACACACACACATTGGCTGGGCCCTGTTGCTGTATCTGGGCCATACGCTGCGCGTTCCTCTCCCCCTCCCCCCCCCCTCTTCTCCATTAACCCCCCGCTCCCAGCCTTGGGCCTGACGACGCGCACTGTGGTCTGCCTGCTGCTGTGCCTTATTATTATTATTATCATCATCATCTTCAATATCACGCCAACCTTCCACCCCCCCCCCAGCCTTTCCTCAAAGATGTCGATACCAAGCGCCATCTCCAGGACGGCACCTATTGCTATCGCGCCCAGACCCTCCCGCTTCACCCCGAACCGCCAAGGAGGCACCCATCCAGACGCCTACCCCGGGAGTTTTCACCATCAGCATCAGCACTCCCACCACCAGAACAGCGGTTTCGACACCCCAGACTCGGTCGGATCCCCCTCGACAGGTTTTCCGGCTTGGCCCTGTGAGGCCTGCCAGCAGCGCCGGAACAAGTGCGTCATGAGCGACGACGACGACGCCTGTATCGCCTGCAGAGCCCGCGGAACAGAGTGTTCGCTGGTCGGCAGCCCGCCTCCACGGAAGAGAAAACTGCACGGTGACTACAGCGAGAGCCTGAGCAAACGAGGGTAAGTCCAGAACACCCGTACCCTTTGACTAATCTCCTTTCCCCCACCTCCCATCCCATCCCACGTTCAACAGGCATTACCACCAGCCACTTCTTCTATACCACCATTGTTTACCACCACCTTTCACCACCACACACAAACATACACACATTCACATCCACATACCTCTTAAAAACGATCCCCGTGCTTGGCCTCCCTCGGGCCGCGTGCGCACAACACCCTAAAACCTTATCGTTGAAAAAATAAAATAAAAAAAGAAGTTAGCCACGCTGCTGCCAGGGTTCTTCCCCCCCCCCCCCTTCTCCTTCCCCCTTCTTCCTTTACCCCACCCAACATAATCTTTCGTGCGAGAAGAGTCTCCTTCGATAGACTTTTTGAATCTGATTGGTCGTACTATATAATAGGTCTCCAGGGCTTGAGAACAACAGTAGAGGCGGGCGACAGCATCAGTCGAGCCTGTCCAGCACCGCAGCAAGCAGTTCCTTCATCGAGGAGATGGCCAACTTTGGCGGGCCGACCCTGCTAAAGAGGACATTGGGTCTGCAGGATGACCGCTATAGTCAGTATATCGGGCCCACGACGGACTTTGAGCCGTCCCTGATCAACCTCTCCACCTTTGACCCCCACGACGAGAGCCTCCTGTCACGAGGTGTCCTCCGCAAGGTCAGCGAGCATGACACGTTCCTCCTCCTGCCGGACCAGAACACCATCGGCTATGAGCACATCCTCGAGGATGTCGACGAGATTGAGAGGATCGTCGCGCCTCACGGCCGCAAGCTGATAGACCTCTACTTTCGCATCGTCCACCCGGCCTTCCCCATCATCCAGAAGAACGTCTTTTATGAAAAGTACGAGCGCTCGCCCAGGGAGTTCTCTCCGCCGCTGCTGGCGGCCATGTACATCCTGGCCATCAACTGGTGGGACCAGGACGACGACCTGTCCTCACAGCTGCGGCCCAACGTCAGGGACCTCGAGAGGCTGGTCCGCACCACGCTCCCCGACGCCATGTACAGGCCAAAACTGTCTACCGTGCAGGCAGGACTGCTGCTCTCGCAGCGGCCCGAGGGCGACCAGTGGGCACCGACCGCCCAGCTGATCGCCATCGCCCAGGAGCTGGGTCTGCACCTCGACTGCTCCAGCTGGAAGATCCCCCTCTGGGAAAAGGGACTGCGGAAACGACTGGCCTGGGGCCTGTACATGCAGGACAAATGGGGCGCTCTCGTGCACGGGCGGCCCTCGCACATCTTTGCCAGCCAGTGGGGCGTGCTGCCCCTGGGCGGAGGGGATTTCCCAGACGTAGAATGGGACGAGGAGGACGTCGACGCCAAGCAGGACATCGAGAAGGGCCGCGTGCTCTTCATGCAGATGATCCAGCTGTCGCAGATCCTCGCCGAGATCCTCGAGACCTTTTACACACTGCAGGCGATGCAGAACGTGACCAACGCCGGCGCCCAGGGGACGCACCTCGTCTTGTCGCTGGCGAAACCCATCCAGCTGAAGCTAAAGGAGTGGTACGCCGCCCTGCCCGCCTCCATCCGCATGGACTCGACGTATCAGACCCTCTCCGCCGGCGCCAGCAGCCCGGCCCGACTGAGCAGCATAGGCTACCTGCACCTGGGCTACTTTGCCACCGAGATCACGCTGCACAGGCGCATCGTGCGGTCGCTGGCCTCGACACACCCGCCCCCGGCGTCGCCCAACGATCCGCCCACCGTGGCCGCCGCGTCGCCGTCCGGCAGCGCCGCGAGCGACAGCTACGTCCTGCACATCTGCCGCAACGCCGCCAAGGCGCGCCTCATCTCGGCCATGGACTTTGTGAACCGGCTCACGCCGTCGCACCTGCGCGCCTTTTGGTACTTTGCCTCCAAGACCAACTTTGCGCTCATCGGCACCTTCGGGTCCCTGCTATGGGCGACGAGCCCTGGGCGCGAGGAGGCCGAGTGGTACCGCCGGCGGCTGGGCGAGTACAGGTGGACGCTGTCGGTGTCATCGAAACCGGGCGAGGGCAAAGGTCTGACCGAGTTCGCCATGGGCATGCTCGACATCTCGACGGGTCTGCTCAAGAAGCTGCCGGAAAAGCCCACCATGAGCCGGTCCGGATCCATGACGGGCCTCGCTGGGTCTGCCGGCGCGAGGCGGTCGAGTCTGCTCGCCCTCGGCGGAAGCTACGGGCTCGGCGGTGGGCTGGGCGTCATCGGTGTCGATGGTGGTGGAGGTATGGACCTCGATACTAGCATCAGCGGTGTGCCTAGCGCCATGTATAGCCCGCGCACGCCTGAGGGCGAAGGGAGCGAGGCCAGCGGGAGTAGTGACGAGGCTATGTATGGAGGTGAGTATGCCACCTCTGCACGCCACATCTGAGGCGCGAACTCTTTTTTTTCTTTCTCGAGTACCTTGCATGCATGGCCCGGTACGATTCGATGTACATATTCAGATGAAGTTTGGTCGAACATGATGGAGGAGAGAAAGAGAGAGTGAGTGAGAGAGTGAGAGAGAGAAGAGAGGAGGCGAAGAAAAAGAAAGAAAAGAAGAAGAAAAAGCAAGGGTCCTGGGGAGCAGAACAGCCTAGAAAGAGGAGGATGGCCCAAAAAAAAAAATAAGCATCAAGGCAAGGCGTATGGCATCTCGTAGGGCTACTTTTCGCGACATATGACGTGCTTAAGGTGTATATAATGGGTTCGTTCGAATGGGGGGGGGGGGGACGACCTCCCAAGGCCAGCCCCGGGCCGCAGGATGAAAAGAGGGCCCGGGGGGGGGGGGTGTCTAACTCCTCACCACAACAGCCAGCGGCAGAGTTTCTCTTAAGTAAGAGGAACGGGGCGTGCATGGTCACCACCAGTCATGGCCTTGCAGATGCTCCCTCGTACCACGTGTCGGTTCCCTTCGGGATGGTCTGGATGGAAGAAAAAAAAAGGTTCATATTAAGGGACAGCCGGGGGGTTTCTGTTCATGATCGATCGATCTATGTCAAGGTTATGCTTGGACGACGGATTTCAGCAGGCATTTGCTTCTGATTTGTTTCTTCTCTTCTGTCTCTTTTCCTCCTTTCTTTGGTTATGCATGTATAGATGTCATGATGGATGGGGATTTACGTCTTTTCCTTTTCACTTTGTTTTCTTTCTTTCTTTTCTATGGCTCCCTCTCTTTGGTTGTCTAATGGATCGATCAGGAGGCACCATGGTTGGGCCACTGGCAACACACACTCTTGTCTCTCTCTATGCACAACTTTTGACTTCATTCTCTTCTTTTCCTCCATATGGAGTAAATACCCCTGGGTTAGATAGAGGTGTCTGCAATCTCACGTTCAAGTTGTTCTTCTTCAGCCTGCCCAACCCAGGGCTTGCCGCCACCTTTTTTCTTCGAAGTAATATCATCGTCTTCATCATGAAGTTCCTCCTCCAGACCGACTTCTTCCGCCATTTCGAGCATCTCATCCTTCCTCGTCTTTCGTCCCCGCCAAGAGAACAAAGCCGCTGCTGCCGTACAGATGTTCCTTGGCACCAGGCTTCGTCACTGTTCATTTGTCTCTCAAGAAAGACCTCATCGTCATCGTCAATAGTTGTCCCAAACATCATCCAACCTGACTGACTGACAGATCAGTTCCGTTGGTTATGACATCAATGTGGACGGGAACCCGTTTTTCTATTCTTCCTTCACTCACTGCCGTGTTTCACATTTCCAGAGGCGAGACAGGTCACCATGACAACACATTTGAAAAGCAAAGTCAATTAATTATCACCGTATTGCCACGGCTCGCAATCTGCTGGACGGCCCCAAAACTTTTTTTTTAAAACCCAAAAACCATGCCAAAAATCAACAAACAAAAGGAGCCCACACTGTTGTAATTATCAACAAAATCAATCGAAAACACCAAGTCGCTCCCAAAAAAAAAAAAAACCCCCCATCAAGAAAAACACCAAATCAAATTCAAGGGCCGTCAGGCTTCCACGGGCTCTTACCCCCCTTCCACTTAAATTCCATATACCGCCTCAGGTACCCAAGGATGGCGCCCATCTCAGCCCTCATCAGCTGCAAGGTCGGGTACCCAAGCGACTTGTCCACGGACGCCGGGTCGGTCAGCTGCTTGTTCAGCGCCTCCACCGCCCTCTGGAGCGCCGCCGCCGCCCTCGGCAGGCCGTTGGGGTCCCTCTCGAGCTGCTGGAGGTAGTGGGACTTGTGGATCGGCTCGGCGTGGCGGTTGAAGTGCGTCAGGACGTCCTCCACGAGCTTGTTCACGTCGGTCTCGGTCAGGCCCTCGAGCGGGTCCTCGGGGATCGGGGGCTCGGGCTCGGGCTCCTGATCTTTGGGGGGTTCTTCATGGGGAGGTTCTTCATGGGGAGGTTCTTCATGGGGAGGTTCTTCATGGGGAGGTTCTTCATGGGGAGGTTCTTCCTCTGGAGGCTCTTCCTCTGGGGGTTCTTCATTGGGAGGTTCTTCCTCTGGAGGCTCTTCCTCCGGAGGCTCTTCCTTGGGAGGCTCTTCCTTGGGAGGCTCTTCCTTGGGAGGTTGTTCCTTGGGAGGCTCTTCCTTGGGAGGCTGCTCTTTGGGCGGCTGCTCCTTAGGAGGTTCTTCCTTGGGTACATCGTTCATGGGCGGCTCTCCCTCAGGTGGCTCCTTCGTCGTAGGAGGCTCTGAATGAGGGTTTCCATGGTCGGTCTTTGGGTTCTCCGTCCCAGGTCCTGAGCCAGGATCCGTGCCCTTTCCAACTGAGCCTCCCCCCTTTGAAGGGTCTGGCCTGCCCGGAGGAGGAGGGGTTCCAGGAGGAGAGACCCCAGGGATTGGAGGAATCCCAGGGGGCAGGACCTCAGGAGGTACCTCAGGGAGCGGAATTCCAGGAGGAGTTCCAGGAGGAGTTCCAGGAGGAGGAGGGACTTCAGGGGGCGGAATCTCAGGAGGAGGTACCCCAGGAGGGGTGCCAGGAGGAGTTCCAGGAGGAGTTCCAGGAGGAGGGACTTCAGGGGGCGGAATCTCAGGAGGAGGTACCCCAGGAGGGGTGCCAGGGGGAGAGATCCTAGGAGGGATCACTGGAGAAGGGACCTCGGGAATTGGTGGAAGCACAGGAGAAAACGCAGGAGGAGGGGCCATAGCAGGAGGAGGGGCCATAGCAGGAGGAGGGACCAGTGGGATTGGTGGAAGCACGGGAGGAGGCAGCACGGGAGGAGGCACCACAGGAGGAGGCACCACAGGAGGAGGCACCACAGGAGGAGGGACCATAGGAGGAGGCACTATAGGAGGCGGTACCACAGGTGGAGGAACCACAGGAGGAGGAACTGCAGGAATTGGAGGCATTTCGGGAGAAGGAACCTCGGGAATTGGTGGAAGCACAGGAGAAAACGCAGGAGGAAGGACTGCAGGAGGAGGCACCACAGGTGGAGGGACCGCAGGTGGAGGGACCACAGGTGGAGGGACCACAGGTGGAGGGACCACAGGTGGAGGGACCACAGGTGGAGGGACCACAGGAGGAGGGACCACAGGAGGAGGCACTGCAGGAGGAGGGATTGCAGGTGGAGGGACCACAGGTGGAGGGACTGCAGGTGGAGGAACCTCAGGAATTGGAGGGATCTCAGGAGGAATGATATCAGGAGAAGGAACCTGAATAGGGGTCTCGGGAGGGAGAATGCTAGGTGGCAATTCTTCAGGAGGCGGGAGCAACGAAGGAGGTAGCTCAATAGGGTGTGGATTCCCAGGTAAGGAACTGCCAGGAGACAAAGGGTCAGAACCGTAGCCGGTAGACGGAGTGAGGTATCTGAGGTCTGTCCCAAGTTCACGCATGGCGTCGACCAACCGGCCAATTTGCGCCTCGGTGAAACTTTTGACAAGCCAGCCGAAGAAGGCCGCGGAGGGGATGCCGCCACCCAGACCAAGACCGAGCCCGAGGGCGAGATCCTTCTTTCTCCTGTCGTCTTTCTCGTGGCTGGCGCCGTCGCCCTCGCCGGTCTTGGGCCTCTTGGGCGTCTCACCATCGTGGCCTGGCCCATCCATCTTGGGTGGCGGGCGAGAGGTCTTGGGCCTCTTGGGCGTCTTGCCATCGTGACCTGGCTTATCCATCTTGGGTGGCGGGCGAGAGGTGGGCTCTGACCCGGCCGATAAGGAGACGAGGGAGGAGGAGGAGGACAGTGAGGTGGGAGACCCCAAGTCCGAGGAAGAGGAGGCAGAAGAGGGCGATGAGGATGACGACGCCAAAGGAGAAGAAGAAGAAGTCGATGTCGAGGGCGAAGAGAAGGAAGCTGTCGCCAAAGACGAAGAGGAAGGCCGAGGAGAGGACGAGGACGCCAAAGATGAGGAGGACGGCCCAGAAATTGGCATCGAGGGCCTTGACGATGGTGGCGAGGAGCTAGTTTCCACCAAGGTGGACAAGGACGACAAGGAACCAGAGGCCGTTGGCTTCAAGCCAGGTCGGATCACCGTCGACCAACCACTTGGCTCCGAGGAAAGTCGCGGCGTCGTCAAATTCAACTTGGTTGTTAGCGCCAGGGAGAAGCGAGTCGTCGTCTCATTGAATCCGTCACTTGGTCCAGGGACAGGCCGGACGATGACCGTCGTCGAACTTACCCTGGCAGTTGGCGTCAGGGGAAAAGGAGTCGTCGTCGAATTTAACCTGGGACTCGGCTCAGGAGCAAGTGTCGTGGTCGAATGCGACTTGGCAGTTGGCCCTGGGGACACGGGAGTCGTGGTCCAGTTCAACGCGTCACTCGGCTGCGAGGAAAGTCGCGTTGTCGTCGGAGCGATAGGCTCCAAGCCGACACGAGTAACGGACGTCGTCGCCGTGACCGTTGTACTGGTGGGCTCTGACGTACTCGGCCCCTCAGTCGGCCCAACGACGACGACGGGGCTGCTCGTAGCGGTGATGGGGCTGGTGGTCGCCGAGGGGTTGGGGCGGGAGCCCCCCCAGTGCAAGTGGCACTTGGGGAGCCACCGGTGGCCGTCGTCCCAGGTGCAACCAAAGTCGAGACCGGGACCATGCAGAGGGGCAGAGGGGGACGTGTCATTGTTGACACGACACTCGGGGCGGAACGGGACAAAGCTGAGCCTGCAGCCCGCCACGATGGGCAGGCGAGCAAGCTCCTCGTCGGAGGTGACGGGCGCCGCTGCGGCGAACCCAGCCAGCAGCAGCGCCCAGGAAAAGACGAGAAAGGAGAAGGAGAACTTCATGGTGACGGGCGGGTCCCCATGCAGAGAGAGAGGGCACAACAAGAAGGCGCAACAAGAAGGTCCAACAAGAAGACACAAGAAGAGAAGTGGGATCGAGTGCTTTTATTGTTCTTTTGTTGGGACAAGAATGGGGAAAATGTACTTTCCTCAACCGCGAGGGTGGCCCCCTTTATATATCTACTCCGAGCTGCAGATAGCCTCGCCTTCACAGAGGCTAAGGCTGACGGTCAACTTTCAGCACTTTGAAAAGATTCTTGACGGACCGTTCCTAGCCTTTCCGCATTGACATCTGTTTCCTAATTAAGTAGTTGCTTTTAGCTGGTGCGTATGTCGATGATCTCAACATAAAGCACTTGTGTACACTTACACGCCTAGCTATTTCAGCCTCGCCCCATCATACGACACGTAGAAGAAAGGCTGCGGGAGTCTAATAATTTGTGAGTCAATCTACGTATATACATGAGCTCACGAAGGAGATGCTTGACTTGATTTGGACATGATGAGCTGGACATGATAATTAAGGGCCAGGCTATCTCCACGTCGCGCATATATATCCGTAATGGCGAGATCATCTAATACTCAAGTGTGACGCCGGGTCGACAACCTTTTCGACATTTGCACCGTCATGAGACAGTCTACTTTCTATACACATCTGGGAATGATTATGCACCTTCAACCATCCTAGCATGTGTACATGGCATCAAGTATCTCATCTCTCGATCCAACAGGTGTCTAGAGTCTCAGGGAAGGGGAATGCATCACTCATCGCCTGTCTGGTTTGAATTCTGGCAGGAAAAAAAAAAATTCTCTCTCGCGTGATAATCAGTAGGACAAGCTGGGGCCCCAACCTCATCCACAAGTACTTTTGTACATGTCTACTATGTTGCTTTTATCACACTAACCACAGGAATTAGAGAAAGAGAAAAGATGAGAAAAACAAAGCTAGTTTGAAAATAGAAGACCCAAATCATGCCTTGCTCATTGAGTCATGTTTTGGCGGTGATTTTCATCCCGTTTGGTAGAAGTATTTGTAATGGGAGCAAAGTCATGATTAAATGAGGGCATAGGCCAGGGCTCGGGTTCATATCGAATTGAGCCCGGTCCAAGTCCAGCAGTTCTACTTGGGCAAAAAGTCTAGACGACTCGGCGCTAAGTCTTGAGATTACGGCGTAGCAACCGGCTCCGACAGCGGCTAGACATGGCCAGGGTTGGGGAGAGGAGGAGGACAGGGAGGGTTCTTGTGTGTGCGTGGTGACTCAACAGCAGGTGAATAGCCGTCTGTCTTTGCACTGCGATGACGCTCATTTGCGCCCTGCCGAGCAGATACAGTCAGTCACCCTTTGACTCCGAGTCACTTCATAAGCTTGTGAGCCATCAAACTCGATCTTGATGCTTTCAACATTGCATTTGTTGAGCAAAACACAGCCTTGCTACAGCTAGACAGATACCTAGCGAGATACATTGTAGCTCGTCCAAAAAAAAAAAAAAATATGGCGGGCCCTCAGAGTTGGACGCACCACGGTGCAGACGCCACATACATGTGCTCGACAGACCCAAACATAGTCGATCTCCAAGCCCTGAATGCAGCCCTCGGCTCCGATATGCTCTGGTGGGCGAACGCACTCTCCGAGGATCGTCTCAAGACCATGGTCGATAACTGCCTGGTCCTCGCCCTGTACCACGTCCAAGGTGAGCAATATTCGAGCCCGCGCTGCCGACTCGACTGAATGACTTGCACTTGTCGAGTCCGCACCCAATTCTCGATTCGTCCAACTGACCCGCTGCAGACTCTCAGAAGCGCACTATGATTGGCGCTGCCAGACTCATCACCGACCGTGTCACATTCGGCTATCTGACAGACGTATACGTGCTGAAGGAGCACCAGCAGAGAGGGCTGGGGACGTTCCTGATGAAGTGCCTGAACGAGGTATTGGATGGCTGGCCGGACCTCAGGGCCCTGTGGATCCTCTCAAGCAGCCCAGAGAGTCGGAAGCTGTATGAAAAGATCTTTGGGGCGGTCGACTTCTTCGAGGAAAACTCGAATCCGAACTTGAGATTGCTGGAGAAGAAGGGCCCCAAGTCCAACCACTAAGGTCCTCCGCTGCGAGAGCGCAGAACGGACCGGGGCGCCTCCAGAGACTATAAGCAGCGTGGCGAGGTCTCGGACCCATCTTCAGCTCCTTACAGTCTTGCCGTATGCGCCTCCAGCTGCCCTCCGCATCTCGATGGCTCGTTTGTATGGTGGTGCCGTGGGCGGCTGCACGGGATCCAGTGTGACATGGTCTTCCGGTAGTTGGTAAGACGCATCAGAGTCGAAGGCAGATAGATCTCCACAGGCAATAAATGGTGCAATCCAGCCAACATCGCTGCCGTCAGCCTCCGTCTCATCCTCGATCTCGATTTCCACGACGCCGTCCGCCCGGAGCTGAGCTCCGTTGTCGGGCGTCCAGTCCCAAGCACCAGTCACTGAACTCTGCATCGTCGCTTTCGCAACAATAGGGAGCTGTGACGTCGTCTCTTTGACCATGTCTGGCAGCTTGTGGCCCACGCCAAGCGGCTCGTCCAAGCTTGCAATGAACCCAGGCGGCGGCTGGAAGTTCAAGCAGACGATGAAGGCCTCGATGCTGCTGGCTCGTGACGACCTGGGCTTTGCGACGACCACCCGCTCAAAGAAGAGCTTCAGCTGTGCGTAGAGCACATCCACGTTCCTTCCCCGAAAAATCTTGGCCACAAACTTCCCGCCCGGCTTCAACACGCACAGGGCCAGGTTGAGCGCGGCGAAGAGGAGCTGGGACTGAACGTAGATATCCAGATCATGAAGGCCAGTGACGTCTGGTGCGCCATCGCTCAGGACCAGGTCGACCGGGTGGGAGGCCTGCTGGGCCATGCTGCTGGGGTCGTACTCCGGATCGAGGGTCTTCAGAAGAAGCGGGACCGTTGCAGGGTGCGTGATATCGGCACGGAGGGTGATGATGCCCGGCAGGGGACTGATGGGCTGCAGGTCGATGGCGACAATCTTGACATCCTCTCGAGGCTTCGGCGCAGCTTCAATCCCTTGAACAGAAATCTCTTGAAGATTGATGGCGGCCGTCTTCTCCGGAGCAAAGACACGCAGCATCTGCTGGCGGAACTGGGCCTCCTTGTCCTGCCATGCCGACCGGCCAAACTTCTCACCCTTGATCAGCACCCGGGACAATACCTGCGACCAGCTCCCTGGGGCAGCGCAGAGGTCCACCACACGTGTGACGTCCTTGAAGAGGTCGAACTCTGTTGGGCAGCTTGGTTAGTTCCTGGGGTGGTGTGGCAGGATGACGAGATTGCTTTTTCTTCTTCTTTTCTTTGTGCGCCAGAAGTGATGATTTGGGTACCTTCATCCAGTTGCAACAGCTTGAATGCGCTCCTGGCGCGCCAGCCTTGCTCTTTTGCTAGCCGGTAATATGCATCACGCTTGTCCTTGGAAGATTTACCCATTGTGATGAGCTTACATGAAACAAGGCTGGAGAGACTCTTGAGAAGGCGGAGGACGAGTTTACGCAGTCAATGCCAATTATATGGGGGGAAAAAGACTCCAGCGCCTGTGATCACTGAAAAATCCGCTGGCAGGGGTCCGCTGTAGGGCCTGCATCCATCAAGTATAGCTTGGCGCGGGCAGTTCTCTGGGTCCACTTTATTTTTTTCTACAAACCTTACTGTACGTTGCAGTTATTTTTTATTTTTATTTTTTTGTTGCGACGCCAACCCGTCGCATCACACTCGCAGCGCCCACCTACGACGACTACGAATAAAAGACTTGCAGGACGCCCTAGGAAACTATGGCCGGCAACATGAAGAAAAGAAAGCTGGCGGCATCAGCAGCAGCACCAGCCGTCGCTGCGCCTTCCAAGAAGCGAAGAAAAGGTGCGACCGGACCGAAGAAGAGCGCTCCAGAAGCACCCGCGAGACCAAAGCGAGCCATCGACGCCAACAGTCTGCCATGGAAGGTCGTCGATATCCCCGAGATGTTTGACGATGCCGAGGGTTTCTTCGGACTAGAGGAGGTCACGGGCGTCGACGTCGTGCGCAATGGCAACACGATCAAGTTTGTTGCCGCCGTGGATCCCGAGGTGGACGGAGAAGAGTTCCAGGGTTTCGACGATGAGGAGCCCGAGAGCTCCGAGGAAACGAGCACGGCGGGAGACGAGCCTGTTCGATCCGATGCCGAAGTCAAACCCAAATCGAATAAAGCAGTCAAGGCAGACAAGAAACAACAACAGGCGAACAATGACAAGAAGCAGAAGAAAGCGAAGAAGACAGCGGGAGCAGCGCGGTCCGAGGCTGATCCGGAGCTGGAGAGCAATGTGTTTACCACAGTCGGCGGTGCGGCGGCAGAAGACGCTGCCGAGGACATTGACATGTCCGCCTGGGTGCCTCTCGATCTGTCGCCCCGGATGGTCTCGTCACTCGCAAGGCTGAAGTTTACCAAGCCTTCCGACATACAAGCAGCTGCGATACCCAAGATACTCGCCGGTCACGACGTCATTGGAAAAGCTTCTACAGGATCCGGAAAGACGCTGGCCTTCTCGATACCGATCGTGGAAGCTTGGTTGTTGAGGCAAGAGGAGGGTGATGCGGAGAATGATAGGTCACCAGTCGGCTTGATCATGTCACCAACCAGAGAGCTGGCCCATCAGCTCACGAACCATATCAAGGAGTTGTGTGCCGGTCTGCCTACTGCACCGTATGTCTGTTCCGTCACCGGTGGCCTGTCGGTGTTGAAGCAGCAGCGACAGCTGGAAAAGGCAGACATTGTGGTTGGAACTCCAGGTCGTCTGTGGGAGGTGTTAAGCTCGAGCAATGCGCTGCTGGAGTCGTTCAAGAAGGTCAGCTTCCTGGTGGTAGATGAGGCAGATCGTCTCCTCACGGAAGGACACTTTAAAGAAGCCGAGGATATCCTGCAGGCGATCGATAGGATTACCGTGGACGAGGAGGACGACGAGCCCGAGCTGTTTCCGAGGCAAACACTCGTCTTCTCTGCCACCTTCAACAAGGGACTGCAGCAGAAGCTGGCTGGCAAGGGAAAGTTCGACTTGATGAGCGATGCCCAGTCTATGGAGTACCTCTTGAAGAAGCTCAACTTCAGGGAACAAAAGCCAAAGTTTGTTGACGTGAACCCGGTATCGCAAATGGCCCAGGGGCTCAAGGAAGGCCTGGTGGAATGTGGTGCAATGGAAAAGGTAAGATGCCTTCCACCCCGTGCTCCGGACTGGGTTGCTGACTCTGCACTTAAGGACCTCTACCTTTACTCCCTACTGCTCTTGCAGTCCACACAGCGCACCTTGGTCTTTACGAATTCCATCAGTGCCGCCCGACGCCTCGTACCCATGCTGCAGAACCTCAATCTCCCCGTCCATGCTCTACACTCCCAGATGCCTCAAAAGGCCCGACTCAGATCCGTCGAGCGCTTCACAGGCGCAAAGCCCGGAACAGCATCCATCCTCATCGCCACTGACGTAGCTGCCCGCGGTCTTGACATTCCGGGTATTGACGCCGTCATTCATTATCACGTCCCTCGCGCCGCCGACGCCTACGTCCACCGCTCCGGCCGTACTGCAAGAGCAGACAAGTCTGGTCTCAGCGTCCTGCTCTGTGCGCCCGAAGAAGTCGTCCCCACACGAAGGCTGATCGCCAAAGTGCACGCCTCAGCCAAGTCGCCTTCCGGCGCCAAGAAGACCGACTTTTTCGTGCAGACAATCGATCTCGACCGGCGCCTTGTAAACCGCCTGAAGGAGCGTGTGACCTTGGCAAAGAAGATTGCTGATACGCAGCTCGCAAAGGAGAAGGGCAGCAAGGAGGACGACTGGATGAAGAACGCGGCGGAGGAGCTTGGTGTCGACTATGACAGTGACGACATGGAGCAGATGGGCAAATGGGGCGGCCGAGGCAGCGGCCGGAAGGCGAAGCAGGATGAGGCAAGAGGATTGTCCAAGGCAGAGGTTGGTGCCTTGAGGGCGCAGCTGAAGCAGCTCTTGTCCAAAAGGGTCAACACTGGCGTCAGCGAGAGGTACATCGCCGACGGCACTGTCGATATGGATGAACTGCTCCAGGGTGCCAAGGGTGATTTCCTCGGCAAGGTTGATGGTCTGGACCTCGACGACTGAGTTCCTCAGCTCACGTGAAAAGCGATCCAAATTCAAGACCATCCTTGATTATCTATCCTCATATCATTTGATGTTGTGATTCTCTTTGGGCGTATACCGTTTTACTGCCCTTGTTCCGTTGGTTCTTCTCACCTGCACCATATAATTACCATCCCTCATCAGAATGCGACCACGCACGGCAGCTATGTGTGCTCAAAGTGATCCCTTGCCTCAATTCACCTTGCAAAAACACCGCCGACCAGTTTAAAGCGGTGCCCAAGCGACAGGCTATCGCCCAGCGCAAATCCCAAGATTCTTTGCAATAGAGGGACTAAATCTGGCAGTCCGAACTACCTGTAATCAAGGTTTTTTATTTATTTATTTTTTCTAGAAAGCAGAAGACGGATTAATATGACGAACTTGTTTGTGATGGGGAGATGGTGATATCTAAGCTTGAGGGTGTGCAAACTTCAAAGACGGGTCATCTGAAACCATTTTGGCGTCTTTTGTGACTCTGAGACCTGCAGCATCTTGAATACTTATATTTATTGTATTCATAACCGTTACCTGCAAATTCTCTCCGGACAGTTTTGTGTGGAAGTATTCGTTGTAAAACATTAGCAAACGTCGGCTGGAGGAGTTGGTTGCGGTTGTGGGCGGATAGAGCATGCTTGGAGACCGGCAGCAGCGTGGTGTTTGATTCAAATGCACATAGACCTTCATACCTAAGTACTTGAATGAAAAGCATTTTGCAAGTAGATGCTTGCCAACTGAAATGCATCAAAGTGAGGAGACTGATAATAAAATCGCGAATTATCATGCTCTCATCAGCTAGTCAAGCATCCAGCCTGGTGTGAGTGCTCACCGATCCTCAATTAGCACAATAGTGTAATGAGCACTGCAGTAATCCTGAGATTCCTAAGTACTGATTGGGTTTATACTAACAAGAGCAATGTCAAAGTGTAAGTCCTTAAATACGGAAACATATAAGTCCTGATGAGAGTGCAAGTGTTTACTGCCTTTGGGGCTATTCAAATGTGTGATAAATGAATACTTAGATTGATAACTGAAAAGCTATATATAATGATTTATCTAATAGTAATAAATATATCCTTATATATCTAGCTCTTTATTATGGATTATCTAGCTTACTGTGATTCTAGTGAGTAGCTTATCTGGCTTGCTATGATCTTAGTAAGCAGCTTATCTAGCTCACTGTGATCCCAGTAAGTAGCTCACTCTTTCTATTATAATCTAATTCTAACCTTTGCTTATATAATCTCTAGCAGTTATCTGATATTAGATTGTAATACCTAGTCTTTTCACTGGCAAGGCTTATTCTGTGATCTGCATATTGGATAAGTTATAATATTATCTCTCTCCTATTAGTTATTATCCTTAATGATTTTCTATAAATATTCTGGCAAATTTTCTGTATATATAGTTATGCTTTCCTAATTTGTTATATTAAATAGAGTTGAAAAGTCCTTTTCTCGAAAATCTGAATAATATTTTCAATTCTCTTTGATTATTGATCTCTAAAATTACAAAGTTATATCTTGCTCTTTTTATATTTCGAAAAGGTTTGAATATAAGATAATAGAAGGTATAAAGTAGTGCTTTTATTGTATTTATTAGGATTATTTTTGTGATAGTTCTAGGGTTTCAGTGAATATTTGTGAATTCTTTTTCTTTTTTTTTTCTCTTTTTTTTTTTTTTTGATTAACTTTTATTATAATATCCTATATTACTACTAAGCTTAGTTGCTTAAACTAGGAAAAGTTGGATATAAAAAAAGCTCTCTTTGAGCTTTAATCTAAATTAGGTGAAATAATAGCTTATCTAATATATTTGCAGAAGCAGAAATATTCTCTGTATAATTGAAATGCAAAGATAGTTAATCAGGGCTTATATTCTCTGAATAAATTAGAGAAAAAGAAGCATTAGAAAGAGAATATTTATTATACTGCTAAATCTGAGGCTATAATTAAAATGCAATTATAGGATGCTTTTAATATAATAAACTAAGATAGCATTTTAGGAGATAGAAATACTGCTAGGAATATAAATACTAGTTTTGATCCTTCTGCTAATATTCAAGATAATTATTTAGCAGATTTTTCCTAGTTATTTATTTCCTAATACTCTTTAATCAGATTATTGCTGATATTAGCTAATTTTTCTTAAGAGTTTTCGCTATAATTATAATTTTTCCATTTTATAAAATACTAATATCCTCTTTCTCACTTTTATATATTTAGTATTTATTCTACTTTATATTATTATTTATCTAATTCCAGATTGATATTATATATAAATTCTATATCTGCTAATGCTAATTTAAGAAGCAAAATATAGAAAACTAGGTATAATCTCTTATGAAAAATTGCAAATTTGTAGTTAACTAGGGAGATTTTCTATAAGATTTGAAATAATCTAAGTTTCTTATAATCTAATTTGTTGCTTAATTATATTATTTTGATATTTTTATATTATAAGTAGATCTTATTTCTCTCCTATAGGATTAGTTTTTTAATTCTTTTGGAGTTTATATAGTATATTATAATATTTCTTGCTTCTGCGACTTTTTTCTGAAGATCTCTATGAATTTCCCTTAGTTTTATAGCTTTTTTATCTGCTTTTTCAGCTTATTTGCTAGATATTATTTCATAGTATATTATAAGATTATATCTATAGAGTGCATAGAATAGGGATATTCCTATAATGCTTATATCTGCGCTATTATATGCGAATTCTGCTAATAGTAATAGTTTAATCTAATTATCCTATTTCTAATTAATATAGCTTTATAAATATTATTTGATAATCTGGTTTATTTATTCCATTTATCTATCTATTTCGAGATAAAATGCTATAGATATTCATTATATTGCTCTAAGTTATTTCATAAGTGAGATCTAGAATTTAGATGCAAATTTCCTATCTCTATTAGAGATAATTTCTTATAATATATTATGCTTGCTTATAATTATTCTGAGGAATATATATATAAGATCTTTTAATATACTATTTTCCTTATAAAAGATAAAATATATATATTTGCTTAATCTGCAAACTACTACTAAGATATTATTATATTATATCTTAGTTAAAAGTTCTTATAAGAAAAATAGCTTAATAATAAAATCTAAGCTAATAGATTACTATATAGTATTAAATATTAATAGGGATTATAATAATTTATAAAGTTTATATTAATTTGCTTTATTTTTATTGCAATTATTATATTTTTTGATAATTTTAGTAATCTATTTCTTAAATCCTAGAAAATCCTAATATCTCCTGATTTATTCATATATTGCTCTAATTCTTTAATATCTATAAGCTAATGCATTATATATTTCTTTGATATACTTATTCTATTCCGCAGATATCATCTATTCTGATGCTTTGCTTTGATATTTGATTCTAAGGGTAATATCCAGTTCTCTATATGCATTAATAAGATCTCTATCTTTGTTAATTGCAAAGATATTCTGAATTTTTTCTTTGATTTTATCTTAGTGATCTGCTTTTCTACTGAGAGCATCTGCTCTAGCATTCTCTTTGCCTTAGATATGGATAACCTTGAAATCGAACTAAGATAAATACTCTGCCTATTTTACTTATTATTAGTTGAGGTTTTTTATTATTGTAAATATAGTGAGATTCTTATAGTTTGAAAATACCTTAATTGTGTATTTGAGATAATTGATTTTCTGAATATAGAAGTAGCTCTTTATTAGTTCTACTAGAAGGTGCGCATCTTAAAGCATCTAGAGTATTTGCTATATATCCTGCTTATATTCTGCGAGAATTCTAGAATAGATAAGGATATCATCAAAGTAGATAATATATATAATATCTAAGAATTTGCAGAGAATATAATTGATTATTTCCTAGAAAGATGCTAATATATTAGTTAATCCAAAGAGTATAATTAAATATTTGTAATATTTATAATAAATTCTAAATGCTATCTTCTATTCTTCTCTCTCCTTAATGCAGATATGCGCATATGCTTCCTTGAGATCTAATATTATAAACTATTATATATCTTATAATCTATCTCTGATTTTCTTAAAAAATAGTAATAGATATTAGTTTTTAATAATAATATTATTAAGCTATCTATAATCTATATAAAATCGAAGTTTTCTATTCTTCTTTAGTATAAATAAGATTAGATATCCTGCTAGTAATTATAATAATCTGATATATCCTTTCTTTAGATTCTCATTAAGATATTCTCTAAATGCCTCTAATCTTGCTTTATCAAAGCTATAAATAGGGAAGAACTATGATTAAGTTTCTTCCTTTAGTAATATTTTGTAATTATAAAGGCTATATTCTGGAAATCCTATATTTAGTTTTCCATGGAATAGTTTCATGAATTTATAATATTTTTATAATATTCTAGCAAATATTAGTATTAGTTTATCCTTTTCTATTTCTGCTATTTGGAGAAATAGGAGATATTATTAAATATTCTTTCTTTCGTTTATTGCTTGCCTTTTTCATAGATTAGGAGTAATATTATATTCTGCTTAGCTTCTATATTTCCTTATAATATCTAGTGCTTCTAATTATAAGATTTCTTTGTAATTCTAGAGTTTATATTTCTATTATTGCTCTAAGTTGAACTATATTTCTGAAAATCTATATATGCTTATTATTATATTAATCTGCTAATGCCTTAGCACTATTTTTGCAGGTTTATTATTGCTAAATTCTTCTCTATAAGCTATTAGCTTTGCTAATTTGGAGATATTTATAGATTTATTTAAAGCCTTTTTCTTTAAATATATTTCAATAATTAAATCTATTCTTTTGCTATTAATTATAATCTTCCTATAGATAATAGCATTATTCTATAAGATCTAGCTAATAGTTTAATTGATTTGAGAATTATATTCCCTAAGCTATAATATTCCTAGTATTAGCTTATATTATGCTATTTCTATAATATCTAATATAATAGAAATTATTTTGCTATAGATTATAATTAGTAAATAATTAGTCTCTATATTGATAATATCTTAGCTATAGTTAATATTTATTCTATCTATAATCCTAAATATATAAATCTCTATTTTCTTATGCTATAGAATCTTATCTCTATTAATAATTTGTAGAGATATAAAGTTTCTCTATATATTACTATCTAATAATATATTATATTATTTTCTATTAATTTTTATTTCGAGTATTATATATGCTATATCAGCTTCTAGAGTTGCATAGAGAGATTATATCTCTGATCCTAATCATCTATTATCCCTTATAGGCAATCCTATTCTTTTAGAGCATTTCTCGCTGCTTATTAAGCTAGTTTTTTAGCTTCTCTCTGGTATCTTCTGTGTAATATTAGAGCTTCAAGGGCTTTTTTCGCCTCTTAGTTCTGCTTTCTAAATTCCTTAGTTATAATCTTTCGAAGCTTTTTATTCTAATACTATTCCTTGAGTTTCTAGAGATTATAGATATTGCAGTTTTTATATAAGCAATCCTGCTAATTATCCTTATTAATAATATATTCTGCTAGGAATTGCTCTAATAATCTGATAATTGCATAATTCAATTATTAATTGATTTTAATCTTAAATCTAAAATTTTCTTTAGTATAGAGAATTATAAGCCTATTTCCTTTTAGCTTAGTTGGAAACTAATTATTGCTAATTTTATCAGATAGGTAGATTATGCAATTATAGAAAATATATAAAATCTATCCTATATTATAATAGTAGAGATATCTAGAGGAGATTCTGAGATCTTCTCTATTCTTAATTAACTAATTATAGTATTAAATCTTAGTAATTGCTTATCTAAGCGGAATTTCTAGAATCCAATATTTGGTATTAAGTTATATAGCTTAGAACTATTGCTTTTCTTTATCTATTAGATCAAGGATTTGCTATAGATCTTATTCTAATTCTGCTATAATATAATTATAGTTAAAGGTTTCTGATAATTCTATTTCCTAGCTGCTAATTAGTTATTTAGCTAATTATTATTCCTATAAATATTCTCTGAATATTTATTCTATAGTATCTAAGATATTTATATTATTATTGCTAAATACCTATTTATAATATAATCCTATCTTCCTATATTGCTTAGGGAATTATTCTAATGCTTCTTTCTTGCTAAGATATAATATATATTAATTATTATAAT
>JACWRQ010000409.1:0-36223 GCA_014849955.1 Cryphonectria carpinicola | reverse complement strand
TCTGCACCCCCCGTCAACTTTTTGTACCCCCCGTCAACTTTTTTGTACCCCCCATGAGCTAAAACCTCGTCAGACGCACACTTTTTTGGATTTGTGTGCCTTGTATGGATTTCATTACTTGGTTTCTCAAGTGCCCGCGTGCATCGTCAGATTTCTCACTATCCACGACCACGCTCTTCCGCTTGTCGAGCCCTTTACACGGGTACCTAGTTCGATCCCCTGCAGTGTGCTGCCTGCAGCATCGTTTCCACCACAACCACCACCCCTTGGATCAATGAAGCCGCCCTTGGTGCGATGATCCTCGACGACGGCCACAGTAGTCGCTTGGATCATGTGCTCTGGGCCAGACTGTTCCACATCGTCTAGGCAGCAGTGATACTTCCTTCTGCTGCCGCCGGTGCCGGTGACGGAGTACGAGTGGCGTGTCCGGGTGCCCATCCACGCGTAGACAGGCTTAAGCAGGGAGTGAAAATTGGGCAGACACGCACAGATGATGCCGACCTCGAGTTCAAGCCCGGACCAGATTCCGACTTCAACAAAATCCTCTGTACAAATGGAATATTAGAAATTAGAGCCAGGCGAAACCAAATGACTTTATTCTCATTGGTTGAGGCTGGGAAGAGTGAATATCTGGAAACCTTGCCACGGATCGAGCAAAGGTGCAAGGCTGAGCGATGTAATTACAACTTACTAGTTGGGTTGTGTGACAGAGTGAACTTGTCAATCGTCGTAAGGCGGTATAGACTAACGGCGATGACGCTTGATTCGAAGAGTGTAATTAGTTCCGAGGTCCATCCCAGTCTGACTTTGTGTGGCACTTACAAGATCCCAAACGTAAACATGATAGCCGACAAGATCTTCTTCCGCAGCGATAGGTTCAAGCGCAAGATAAAGGGAATAGGGACTAGCATGACCTAGAGGTCGATGGCGATGGTGACGAAGGCGCCCGCCTAGAAGATGCCGTTGGTGCTAATATAGGAACCGCCGCCACGACCTTCCCAGGCTTTCCAGAAGTAGTCGATGGGCGTACAGCGAAACCAAATGGCAAGGTCAAAAGCGATGCAGCAAGCGATGATCAGCACAAAGCTGAACTGGATCAGCCGCCGTGTCGTGTTAGGGGAACGTGGCCGCACATCCGGTGATAGAAGAGTAGGATCGATAATCGCACAAGATCGCGGCTCGTGATGTATAGCACGAAAAGAGAATACATCGCTTTGAAGATAGTGGTGATGTCGTCAACAGGAATAGCCCAGATGTCGGTTCCTAAGCCATGAGATTTCACTGCACAGAGGCGTCATCTTAGCTGTGTTGCAAGATGCGCGCTTGGCTTCCAATTCTGCGGGAACGCCGGGGCCTTGACGAGGGACCTCACTTCAGACTGACAGGTCACTGCCTCGAGAGTACACATCGCCGCTTCCCATGTCGTTTTGTCTCTCTACTTTGACTCCCTTGCTGAGCCGATTACATTTCGAGTCACAACATCGACTGTCCAGTGCATAGCAAGGATGAGTATTAACGTAATAAAAACAAGCAGTGTAAGTTATTGGGCACCGCAGTGTTTGATCTAACCTGTTCAATAATTGGGATCTGGCACACTGACTTGGTATCTGCAGATTGTGCTCTTGCTTGCGGCTCTCGCTACATTCCTGGCCGCGAGAGTGCAGGTGTTATCGCTGGCTTATTTCAATGCACCGGCGCGAATGCCCAAGCATACGAACTTCACTTCGTACGAGGTCAAGTTCGCAGATCAGGTCCGGAGCTGTGAAGATGTGGTTCTCATCGAGGATTGGGGTCTGGCACTCCTGGTCTGTGACCCGGGCCGAGAGAGTTGGAACACCGTCATGGTAGGACATCCACATTCTAAATTCCTTCTTCACAACGTGGGAGTCTCACAAGCAGCAGGGCGACTTTGTTGACGGTGCCGAACCTGATCCTAATGCGGAGCTCTACGCCTACAAGTACGACGATGTGTCGCTGCCTGACGACAAGGCCCTGAGGCGAATCGAGGTGATTGGGTTCAACTCAGAGCTGCGCACAATAGGATTCGAATACCATGAAGCCGGCTCCACGCTGTTCGTGACCAACCACGGACGCCAGGGCCCGCGCATTGAGCAGTTCCACCTGGATCTAGAGGCCTTGACAGCCACTCACGTCGGCACCATCGCGCATCGGCTGATTCATATCCCGGACTCTATCGCCGCGGTGGGCGAGTCGGAGTTCTATGTTACGAATCAGCACTACTTTACAGCCCGCGAGCACCCGCTTCTCTGGGCCCTCGAGACCTATCTCGCGCCGCCACTCGCGAGTATCGTACACGTGCGCATCTTGGCCGACGGGACCGTCGATGCCGCGGTCGTGGCCCGTCAGGCTTACCCTAATGGCATCGTGCTGCTCAACGACACCACCATCGCCGTTGCGGCGACAAGCCAGCGTGCTGTCAACTTGTACGCCGTCTCCCAGCCGGCGGCGCAGGCGCAGCAGGCCCACCCCACCTTGAAGCTGGAGTCGAGCTTTCGACTACCGTTTCTGCCCGACAATCTCGCCGTTTCTAAGAGCGACGGCGCGCTACTTGTCGCCGGCCACCCGCACCTCCCGAGCCTGGGAAAGTTCGCCCGCTCGCGACGCATCTGTCACCGGCCGGACGTGCTGGAGAATCAGGGCGAGGAGGCGCGGGACATGTGCGCGTCTATAGGCGCTGCGTCATGGGCTAGTGAGTGGACACCAGAGGGTGGGGTCCAGCACATATACGCTGGGTGGGAGTATCCAACATCTGCATCTGTCGTGAGGGACAGAGAGAGGGGCATAGGGATGATAGCAGGGCTCTATACGAAGGGGTTGCTGGTTTGGCGGGATTGATAAGAACATGTCCCTAAGGGAGAGGAGCTGAGCAGACCTTGCAGCTCCTGTTCAGATTCAATAATCGGCTCAAGGAGAGGGAGCTTAGAAACATATATCTAAAAGAGTCTTAAATAGGAGTAGCAAGGCTTTTAGGGAGGTTATAGGTATATAAGTGTTAAAAACCTTTACACCTACTTCTACCCTATAAAGACGTAGTGCCCAGGAGCTTTAAGGGCTTATTGTTACTATAACCAGCTTGATGAATTATTGAGGGTTTTCTGTTTCTCGTTTTCTTGATACCCTCTCTTTTCACAAGCTGTTTCGGGGTGCCTCATCTTCATGCTTCGGTCGAATGCTCCGGTCGCGAGTTCGATCCTCTCCGGGACCATTCTTTCTGGTTTTTTCTTTTCTTTCTTTGTCTTTATTTTCCCTTGTCCATTTCACTTCACTCTTCTCTATAGCCCGGCTTGCTCGCACCCGAGAGGACATGGATTCCCAGAATCAGCTGTGCGTGGTGGGAGCTGATGAGCAGGGCCACCCATATCTTTGCCGCAGGGGACCGGGTAAGAAAAAGGGCCGAAGCCGTCGATATTCTGAGCCCGAAAAGACACCCACATGCCTCGCCCTTGATACCTGTCGACTACATCGCCATCCCGCAAGACTTGCTACTAAAGTCATATACAATCTGCGCCGGAGAAGCTGCGATTATATAGATATATAAGGTTTTACAAAATATGCAAGTGCATTGATTAGATCGAGTCATCAGGTTATGCTACTTTCTGGAACTAAATCGATCAGGCCTGGCACAGACACTTCTTTCCCTTGCCTACTGCCGCTTTCGAATTTGGGCCGATGTGATGAAGGGCCAGATATAACGCTCGAGGATTCGCCCGAGAGCGTGCTAGTATGCGCGAGCGAGGGAGATGAGTCTGAAGCATCGCTCGTGTTGGGACGCCGCCGTTTGCTGCTCCTCCCCTCATCCTCCGCGACCTCTGGCTCGTCCGAGGACACCTGGTGGGCCCATTGGGCCTCTACATCCTTCCGGTCCACATCTGCCCACTCCACCTGTTCACACCACTCGCCGATGTGACGGTCATCATCGTAGCCATCATCATCATCATGTTGATCATCATGGCCACAGCCCTTGTTCCAATCAGGCTCTAGTCCCCAGTCGACCTTGCTGTCGAGACGTAGACTCCCATCGTCTACCGCACTCTGTGAAGATTCCATCCGACTGCGCTTCCGGGACCGGGAGCTGGCACTCCTAGAGCCGCCCCCGCCAAAGAGCTGGTCGATCTCCTTAGGTGCCAGGTATTCTTCCTTCTCCTGCAGCGCACCATCCTCCCAGATACGATATCTAGCGAGCAGTGTCTGCTGCCGTGGCAAGAGCAGGAAGGACTTGAGCAAGTACAACACCGCCCACGCAAACCGGGCCAAGATGTATTCCACACGCCCGCTGTTCGTCATATGTCGGCCGTGGTATTCGTGGACAAACTCGCAGAGGTGTTCGTGGGCAAGATTTCTCGAGAATGCTATCGTCTGGACCACAAAGCGTCCGTGGCGAGGCGCAAACGCCCATATCCGCTTGTCCATCGCGTCGTGCAGGGAGCAGTCGAGATATACCCTGTTGCTCGCGCTGTCGATGTCGCCGACCGAGCTCGAGTCGTACGAAGCCATCACATTGCTCGAAAACCAGACAGAGTCTTCCTTTGGGATCAAATGAGCCGACTCGACCGTGAACCGCCCCGTGACCGCACACCTTGGACCTGGACCTGTTGCCCGAGAGGCAGGGCGGAAAGCCGTGCCGGCCTCTCTCCAGACCCGCGGGAGGGTGGCTGGAAATCTCCACTCCTGGAAACAAGGAACGACGGCGTATATTGGCTTGTCTGGGACGATGAAAAAGTATTCGCTCTCTAGGAGGATGGTATCTGGGTCGGAGGCCTCGTCGAGCCGCCCTTGGCCGTCAGCACGTTCTGCAAGGAAGCCGTCTAGGGCGTTGTTGGCGATGATCTGACACGCCGTGAGGGCTGTCGCATAATGCACACCCCACCGGGTCCCAACCCCAGCCCCAGCCCGCTCTACGCGCGGTAGGTTGAAGAGCATGTTCAACGGCGCCGCATAGCCAGGGTGGCGGAATGCGACGAACACGTCGACCTGGGGCAAGGCGGCGCGCATAGTAGGCGGGGTGTAGTCCTGGCCCGATTGAACACGCGGTGGTGGTGCCGAGGGGTTCGACATAATCGAAAAGTCGAGGGCAGATTACGTTCTGTTACGATCTGTAGCCCAGCGTCTTTGTTGAATTGCGTCAGAACACTGTGGGCATATAGCTCATGGGGGGTACAAAAAAGTTGACGGGGGGTACAGCGCCTAACACAGAAAAGATCTGCATTTTCAAATTATTTTTTTAAGAAATTCTAAGCATATACTCTGTATATGCTAACTATATATTAAATATATATTTAATTTTCTATTTAATATAAAAATTTAGATAAAAATATATTTATCTGAAAAAAATAAAATAAATCTTAAATATATTTTCAATATATATCAAGCATATGCTGAATCTATGCTAGATATTTAGAAGTCTGTATTTGGGGTTAGGGTTATTGCTTTCTGGCCTGCTTTTCTGTACCCCCCCATGAGCTTTCTGCACCCCCCGTCAACTTTTTTGTACCCCCCATGAGCTAAAACCTCTTCGATGTTCTTGTTTCCTGCCTCCTTTCCTCTCCATCCACCACTACTGGCATCCCCACCTCCCCCGCTGCTGCTGCCACCATGGCAGACGTGCAGCAGCAGCAACTCATCAAAGATAATCCGATTGGCAAGTGTCTCGATGGCTTTCACGTCACATTCAACTCGATCTGCGATCAGGCAGGCATCTCCTGTACTCTGGATGCGTTGGAGCAGCTGGGCCAAGAAGGTAAGGCAGACCAG
The DNA here is from genome assembly GCA_014849955.1 of Cryphonectria carpinicola. Lineage (NCBI taxonomy): Eukaryota > Fungi > Ascomycota > Sordariomycetes > Diaporthales > Cryphonectriaceae > Cryphonectria > Cryphonectria carpinicola. The sequence goes on along the minus strand of JACWRQ010000409.1, from coordinate 30,451 downwards.
TCATTGCTTGAATGCCTCTTCTAACAAGCAGACAGACATGCAAGGTCTCATATCAGCCCTTCTTCCCATACTCGGGATACTATCCGTTGCTCGTCTTTTACCTTCCAAGTCAGGCCATGGCACTCTTCGATCCGATTTAGTCCGACTGAACTCAGCAGCCATTTCCAATGCTTTCGACTTCAACTGTGTGAAGCCCCTCCTCTGCTCTGTCCTTGAACACGATGCCGATGAGCTCATCTGGGATCACATCTACCGCCCGATTACCAATGTCCTGTCGCCGCAACGTGCCGCGCCGCCGCAACCGAGCGCAACCCCCCTCGAGCAGACCCCGTGGGTCTACACCACGAGCGGCATCATGAACTCGTCCGAGAAGCGTGAAGAGGTGGACAGGATCCTGAAGCTGGAACTTGGTCCCCTCTATGTCGATGTTCCTTCCTTCAACGAGGCATACTTCGGACAGGTAGCTGGCCTGGAGGCAAGGTCCAAGGCTGTCTTCAAGAAGTGCGTCGAGGGCAGCAATCCGCTCTTTGGCCCCCAAGGGTGGCGCGACTGGCCAGCAGTCACATCAGAGAAGAATGTGGTGCACTGGTTCCACGACCTGTTCCCCAAGCTGGAAGCATTTGCAGAAGACTGCAGTACCGCGCCAGCATCCACACCCGCATCAGCATCCACACCCGCATCAGCACCTACACCCGCATCTACGCCGGCATCTACACCGACATCTGCGTCGACCTTTCGACGAAAGCTGCTGGCACAGCCTAACACGCCACTCCCGGACTCTGCGGGAAAGCGCAGCATGGATATCGGCTTTGTGAAGGACGACCCATAAGAGCAGCAGCAAGCGGTTTCAGATATCGATGGTCGCACGTCCTTGTGCCTGGCGAGTTGAAGATAGATCCGTCTGATGATATACCCTCGGTTGCATGGATGAGCATCGCAAGATACGCAAGGGAGGTGCTCTCAGCCTGCAACACCCGTCGCTTCGTCCTAGCTTTCACCCTTTGTGGGTCGCTCATGAGGCTATGGGAGTTTGACCGGCTCGGGGGGATTGCTTCCGAACAGTTTGATATCAATAGAGATGGGCTGCGGCTTGTGTCCACAATGCTCGGGTTCCTGTGGATGAGCGAAGAGGAGCTTGGCTTCGACCCAACATTCAAGAAGACACCCAGCGGCCAGCAGTTCATCGAGATCAACCGGAATGGCGTGAATGAGCGTCTCATGATCGATGGGGCAATACTACACCAGCATTGCATAGCTGGCCGAGGAACAACCTGCTGGAAGGCTTATCCTGAAGAGGATCCTCGGACAATACTTGTCATCAAAGATTCATGGCAGTTTCCAGAGCGGGATGTGGAAGGCGACTTGCTCCGCAAGGCGACTGATAAGAAGGCAGTCAATATGGCCCGGTATTATCATCACGAGGTGGTCCAGGTAGGCGGTACTAATGATGATATCCGGAGCAATGTGCGCAAGGGACTGGATATCACCAAAGCCTCCAACTACAAGCCAGACTGGACGGACGTTACGCCGCGCGCAAGAGCTAGAAGTGACTCGCGGAGAGGCCGAAGCAGCAGTGTTGCCGGCATGAAGCGGCTATCCAGCCAGGCCGCCGCCCCTCTGCCGCCAAGCAAACGGCCAGCAAGCAGCAGACAGCGGTCCAGCCAAGCTGGCATATTTTTGCCACCATCCAGCCCACCATTCAGCCAGGCCAGCGTACCTCGGCCGCCAAGCAAGCAGCCATCCAGCCAAGCTAGCGCCCCCCTGCCGCCCAGCAGACAGCCGGCGGGCAGGCGGCTGTCCAGCCAAGCTGGCACACCTCTGCCGCCGGCCAAACGGCCATCCAGTCATACCGACGCACCTCTGCCACCCAGCAAACGATCCCGCCTATCGCGAACTCCCAACGAGGCCAGCACCACCATCCTGCCGGACCGGGAACATAGGCGTACCATTGTTCGTGATTATGGGCTGCCGATCTACAAAGCAAGCTCTCCGGCGCGTCTGCTCGCTGCGCTGGAGGGCTGTATCGCGGGACATGAGTCTCTATACCGAGCAGGGTTCCTGCATAGGGATATCTCGATCAACAACCTCATCATCAACGAAGATCCCAGCAACCCGTCCTGGCCATCGTTCCTGATCGATCTGGATCTTGCTATTGAGATACAGCGAGATGGTGCGTCGGGCGCAAAGAGCATGACCGGAACCAGGGCTTTTATGGCCATAGGAGCACTCATGGGCGAGCTGCATTCTTTTATGCATGACATCGAGTCCTTCTTCTGGGTTCTTTTTTGGATCCGCATTCACTACGAGGGGCCGGGCAAAGAGAGAATTGTTCCCGAGTTTGATAAGTGGAACTATATGGATACGAATACGCTGCTCATGGTGAAAGCTGGTCTGATCAACAGCAGCGTGTTTGCGCAGACAGCCACACGAAATTTTACCGATTATTACCGGCCGCTGATCCCACTTACAAATAAACTGCGGCAGGCGATCTTTCCTGGGAATGAGTGTTGGAAGCAGGAGGATCCAGGACTGTATGCCAGGGTACGAAAAATCCTCGCAGAGGGCTGTACAGACCCAGACATTACTACTTTGCAAGACACATAGATAGTATGGTGTTGGCTAGCGGCAGGCCACTTCATAGCTCACGCATTATGCGTGCATGTATACAAGTGCAGAGATGTGAAGTCTGGGCCTATGCATTAATGTGATGAAGCACTGCGGGGATCTCAACTAACGGCCTCCATCATCTCACGCGAAGTAGCGTGGTCGACGATCTCCTCCTCGGACGGTTTATAGAAGAGGGTTGAGGATAGACTCTGCTTGACCGACACCACCCGGCCGCAGCTCGCGTAGATACGCTGAGGTATCAAGATCCGCGATGCCCAGCAGCGACTGCACATAATCCATTAATGGCTTGCCAGAACGCGTCCCAGCTTAGGTCCTTGGACATGACAACCGGCTCGTAAGCTTCGAACAACGGCGTCTTGTCATCACGCAGACTTGGCTCGATCTAATTCTCGGGGTATAAGAACGCCTTGCGAGTTGCCTGCCAGATATCGTGTCTTTGCATCCATGCCCACTTGTCCTTGTCAACACGTGCATCAAGGACGCCTGCCGATGCTTCCAGGCCAAGCAATACACGCTGTACAAATAGCTGCACAGTTGAGATTGCCGCCTTGATACGGGTGACCTTGAGCTGAGAGCCCACCTGCGCATCAAGCATGAAGTGTGCGAATAGGCCGTCAGGATCAGCAATCCCTAGCTTCTGGATGTGCTTCTGCTGCAGCAAAAACTGCACAGATGCATTTCGTTGGGTCTCGCGAACATCCCGGTTGCACTGCGCCAGCTGGTCGGGACCGAGACAATGCTGCAGAGCAGATGCTGCTTGAATGTCCTTGGTTGTTTGCATAGGAGGTGTGGGTGTGCCGATGTGGAACAGAGTCACCAACGGCTGGGCCGCTTGTGAGCCTGGGCCAGCCGTGACACGCGCCGAGGATTCCATAATATACCGCAACGCTGAGAGCTCGTCCAAAGAAGATGCGAAGCGAGTTATGATTTCCTCCTGGCTCAGACCCGTGTATTTGAGTTCCAAGGCCGTGACCAGCTGTACCTGGGGCCAGCATGTGGCCGCCGCCAAGTTTGAGGCTAAAGAGCTACCATCGTCATCGGCATGGCTGTGTAGCCATGCGAAGAAGGCGATGAGGGCGTCGGGGCTGCTGGCGACTGAGTCACGGAGACCGCGGTACGTCTCGAGCTTGCACAGTCCCTCAATGCTTGGGCTGCTGAGATCAATACGCATAGGAGACGCGGTTGCAGAACTGAGGTATTTGAATTCCTCCAGCCCCAGACCAAGCTTCTTGATGAGCTGGGCTAAGCGAACAACCGTGACGAGCACATGCGACACGGATGAGATAATGCCAACGGGGATGAGCGTCGATCTGCTGAAGCCTAGGGGCTGGGAAGACTGCTTGGTCACCCAACGAGAGGACTCCAGGCTGAGGGACGCGCTCAGTACATACGGCTGGCCAGTCGTGAGGACAGCAGGGGCCGACTGCCAGCCATTGCCCTCAGAGGTTTTGAACAACGGCAGATTGACGCCGTTGATAGCGAACGCGGGTACAGCCTCATGTTTCTGATCCGGTGTTTTATCCTCAAGATCTTCTTCTTCTTCTTCTTCATGTTCTTCCTGGTCTAGAATCCAGAACTGGTACGTGTCCGAAGCCGCCGGGCAGAAGAACGCGGCCTTCATGCCGTGAACTTCCACGTCACCAGCAGCGAAGCCGGTGCAGATTGCTTGAATGGTTCTGGTAGCACTGGCCATGCATCCACCGAGGGTTTCTGTAGCCAGGATTGAGAGGATAGGGGGGTCAAGTCCTGGGACTGCTTCTCCGATGGCTGCAATGACCGAATTTTGAACAAGCTGTGCGAGCAATGTCGGTAGGGAAGCGGAGATGAATCCGCTACGACGCTTCTTGAGAGCAGTCTCGACTCTGACCAAGGCGTCGTCTGGATTCAAGTCACCTGTTGCGTCGCGGATATCGGCCTTGAACAGGTTCACTAATACTTCCTTTTGCCCATCGACAGGTAGGTCTTCGAACAGCCGCTCTGAGAAGGCTTTACAAGCGGTGCTTGAGCGTGACTCTAGGTCGTCAAGCAGATTCTCCAGATCCTCAGAGACATCCACGCCCTGGCCTGAGTGATCCTTGCCTTTGAGATTGCCTTGTCCCATCTTCCGAGGGTTCTTGCTTTCAATAGCTGCTTGTATGGTGTGTCTGCTCTCTGCCGATAGGACGCCCGTGAGCGTCAGCAAAAGGTTGCCCTCGTCCTTCTCGGATCCCGGCTCGACTGTCAGCACCAAGTTTGGCGGAGGCTTTTCGATCAAGAGTAGCACCGTAGCGAGAGGATTGGACAGGGGGATTCTCTTTTGAGTTGTCTGGGCGCCTTCGACGAATGCCGCGACCGCAGCTGCTGTAGTTGCGTCGTGATATAGCTCTCCGCAGACCTGGACGATATCCTCGGGCTGTACTACCTGATCACGGATGCGAGTGTCCCACAGTTTTTGCAGCGCATCAATTTTCCCGACTATTGAAGTAGTCAGGCTGAGGGCGCCGACTATTTCGCTTGTATCGCTTGGGGTGTTGGTAGTCATAGGAGGGGCCCGAGGGGGTCGCAAAGCGGTAATAATGTCCGCTGTGGACCAGCCGCCTTTGACGAGCTGGTGCCATTTTTCGACAAAAGACAGCGTAGTCAGCGAGTCTTTGAAGATATCGAGGCCAGCAGGAAGCATCGAGAGAATGTCCAAGTATTCTGTGGGAGTGGCATCCAGTATTCGGCTCATGGTGGAGTGCCGGTACAGCTTCGTCAGGATGTCCATGTCGATCACCGCGCTGGTGTTCTCGATGCCAGCAGCACGCACCAGACTACCTAGCTCATCTTGGGTGCGCTTGAAGGCGGCCATGAGTGCTGGAAAGTGATCTTTGATCAGTCCGTTGAAGATTTTGTCACCCGACAGAACAGTCGCCCTGCCAAGGAAAATACGCTCAAACAGAGAGCCCTTTCCATGCCTTCCGATGGAAGCCCAGAGGGGCAAAATGACGTCGACAGGCATTGCCACGATGTCTGAAAGCTTTTTGACTCTCGCCAAGTCTTCCAGCAACCGGAAAGAGATGCCTCGTGCGCCATCGACTGTGCGAATGAAACCCGAAGCCACATGATTCTCCAGCAGCCCTGACAATGCTGTGTCAAGCTGCGTAATAGTCCAGCCAAGGCGGTTCTTAAGTCTGATGAAGGCTTGCATCTCGTGGCAGAGCTGCTCCGTCAGTGGACCCACGGCTCTGTGGTCCGGTGCGACAGCCGCTGTGTCGAGGGTCTGTAGACGCATCTCGGGGACCTGCCTCGTGAACACTCTACGCTTCTCCACGTTGCTGCTGCTGATCACGACTCGCCCGCCAAAGTACAGACTGTTCAGCATCTCTAGCACCTCCGCAAAGGACAGCCCCGACCGCGGCATGAACTGCGACCGCACGAAGCACAGGCCAGCACTCTTGTTTTCGTCTGTGTCGGTCATCTCACTTGCATTCGCATAGCCCCAGTTGCGGCACGTCTCGAGCGTGTCAAGCCCCTTCAAGGTTGATTTGCTTGGCTCCGGGTGCATTGCCGCTATTTTGCGCACTGTCCCTACCATGTAGATGGCCTCCCCAGTGATGGCCGACACGTCCATCGGTTCCAGGTTCAGCGACTCGGCGACAGCTGCGCGCTCCGAGATGACGCCTGCTTCTTTGAGAAGAGCCGTACGCGAGGACTCGTCCTGGGGTAGGGATGCCATAAACTCGGCCAGGATGCGGGCTTCTGAGCGAAAGGTCGTTAAGACGTCCAGACGAGTCATGCCCAAGGAGCCAAGGTACACCTTGATCGCATTCCGACCTTGGCTGAAGGGGAACACATCCAATGGGACCATGGTGCTTGTTATAGCCTCGGTTGCAAAAGCTTCGGACTGTTGTAATGGGCTGTCATCTATCGCTTTCTTGTCCTGCTCCTCATTGACAGCCCTGACAGCCGCGACATACTCCTCCTTGTCCTCGTTCCCGTCCAGAGATACAATGAATGACTCTAGCACATCGTTGAGAATGGCAATGTAGGGGATCATGATCTTGGAGTTTGCGCACGAGGGCTCCAAGTCTTGTAGGTCCGGTCGACGGTGCATCAGCGCTTCAAACAGCGTTGCAAACTTGCTGCCAGCACCGGTACAAGGAGACTCCTTGAGGAAGTGGAGCAGATCGACAAAGTAGGCCGCAGGTCCCGTGACAGAGCAACATTCGTTGCTAGGCGAAGACTGCAAGTCGAAGGTTGTTGACATTGTTGTAATCTTTCTGCAAGAAGACCAATCTATTCGCAGAGCAACGCTAATTCTGAGTCGAAACAAGTTTGGGAAAGCTGCCAAAAAGCCAGTGAGGATAAGAGTCGGCCGCTTATGAGTCTACAGAAGTTCAAGCTAATCTTCTCTATATTTATTGTGTCTTTATTCCGGCTCCGTTCCGTTCGAGACTCTAGACTGATTGGGCCGTCGGGCAGAGAGATTGTAAGTACATGTTCCAGGCAGAGTCCCTACCATACTTAGTAGTTTGTTTTTTGGGGGGGGGGGGTGTGACCAGGTTCAGGGTCGCACGGGCAGAGCCGTCGATGCGTTCTCCTCGATGCGCGTGATTGACTTGACAGCCTGTCCTCGCCTCACTAATCACTACTACTTGTAGTGCCGTAACCCTTTTGGGACAACCTCTATCGAAAATCTAGCTCAGCATTTCCCTGGCTAACCACGTGCTAACCCGGTATACCGTCCCGTCCCCCACATGGCGATGCAAGCCACAGCTGAGCAACCCTTGCGTGGTCTAGGTCCCTTCAGAACACGCCAGGCGGCTAGAATACCCGCCACGAGGCTCGGCCAGAATATGCCCCCCTGTTCGTGGAGACCCTTAGGCGGGCGGGCGGCTGCGTCTTTTGGCATGTGGAAGTGATTTTTGATTTTTATCTCCTTTCCCCCCCTCTTCTTCTGTTTTAGGGGGTATAGTTATCCTCCCCCCCTCCCCTTTCATAGTCCGACTAAGGAGTTATCAATGATATTGTAGAAGGCACTCTATGGTGGCTCACAAATGGTAGGAGGGAAGACAATCCATTGTTTACTATTTTCAAAAGGCGCCTTGCCAACTGCCTTCCTAGAAAGAGGGGTAGTTGGAACTAGTCCCAGTTGGAACTAGCGTAAGATGACTCATCAACTTACCCTAGACCAGTAAATGGCGGAGGGGCACAGTTTTTATTTTCTATTGCCCGTGGCCCTAGGCCCCACATCAACTCCGGCCCTATGGCCCACTGCCACAGAATGCTTACAAAGATTTTGCCTTCTTCTCTTTTCGGGCCATCTAGGCAAGTATAGGGCAGGTTTTTCACCTGGGTTTTATCCCTTGTTAGCTTTTGTTCTATCGTCGCTCCTCGTAAGGGAACTGGTCTATGCATGCTTGGGTCGACACAGCGTTCCGCGCAAGTCAAGTCTACCGCTTAACTTGCTAGCAATTTTGGCCGCTTGCTTATCTTACAATTGTTTCGCTTGATTCTAGAAGCACCTTACCCAATGAAGCTTAGATCTATTATAGGAGTTGATTATATAAGCACAAAGATAGCGTATCTCAGCGAAAAAGCTAGCTTATCTATTCTAGATATTTCTTATCTTATCAAAGGAGGGCTAGGGTTATATTTTTTGGTTTGTAAGCAAGCTTTTAGGAAACAAGTGGAGTAAACTGAACCTATAAGAATTCACAATAGAACTTGGGTAACATACTTGTTTGCTTGCAAGCCACTTGCTTAAATATGCCGCTTATTTAGCTTGAACAGTACCTCAAAACTGTCAACTTCACTTGTCAAGCGACTTGATTCCGTTTGACTTGCGTGCAACGCTGGGTCGACAGGGCCTTGCCTATCAACAGTGAGGACAGCGCGCTTCGAGAGTCCGGACGCTTGAGTACTGGGCTGTGCGGCGCATTGCGAGGCACGTTGCGAGGCAGCATATCATTCCGGAGCCCACGCCTACTTGGGCGAATATATTAAGTATGTATATCTTCTAATTTTTCCCGGGAAAGCTTGCTTAGTTTTAGTTTACTTTTTAAGCAGTATTGATCGCACCGCCCTGCCTTCAGATTCCATACTACATAGTGACCATGGAGAAGAATCTTCAGGAGTTGCCAATGCAGACAACGCCACTGAAAAATGAGCTCTTTTGCGATGTATGCCGACGTATCTTTACAACGTTCGCAAGCTCGCCCCAGGAGAAAGACCATGCCCACTATGAAACATGGACAGAGCTGATTCACGCCGCCACCTCTGGATGCCGCCTCTGCCACCAAGTGCTTAGTCACTTCACTGATGACGGACAGGAGCCTGATTTGCCACAATTGCGATCAAACCCAGACATGAATTATGCAGGTTTATCCTGCCTCTCATATTTGGAGCTCGGCTACGGCGTGTTCAGCATCCGCGCCTCCCAGACCATCTATAGCAGTTCGATCAGTGGAGAACAGCCCGTCGTGTTCAGAGTGGTACGAAGTAAAGGTACGTGGTAGATACATCCTACCATGGGAAGATATGAAACCGCGCTGATGGTAGAAAAATTCAATCTCCTACAGATATGCGCGGAGAAGAGCCTCTTCAAGTCTTGAACGAAGCGGCGGAGAGTACGAATAACCATCGCACATGGAGTGTCATCAATAATTGGCTATCCAAATGCTTATCAGATCCTGATCATAACAACTGCAGCCTAGATCACGATGCAACATGGATGCCTACGAGGGTTCTCGATGTTCAGCACGGTATAGACCATTCCCCTGCAGAGGATATGATTCGGCTCGTCACCACAAGTCCTGGCCGTGCCGCGGAGAAGTATACAACATTGTCACACTGCTGGGGTGTCAAACGACCATTGAAACTCGACAAGAAGAGTTTCGACACCCTGGAGCGGGGCTATCCGGTGTCCCAGCTCCCAAAGACCTTCTCCGATGCCGTTCTGATCACCAGGAGGCTGGGAGTAAGGTTTCTCTGGATCGACAGCCTCTGCATCAAGCAAGACTGTACGGAGGACTGGCAAAAAGAATCATTGATGATGTGCAAAGTGTACAGCAACACGTATTGCAACATTGCAGCGGCCAGCGCACGGGATTCCTCTGTCGGCTGCTTTTTCAACCGGTTTCCGAAGTCTTTCAGACCTTTCACAGTAGATATCTACACAGTCCGAAAGGAAGCAGGCGATACGTCACGCTGGGGTGTGACGGGGAGTGCCACAAGCCCCGGTCCTTCACAGGATGAGCTTGTGTCGAGGAGGCGAGGTTGGGTGGAAAGTGGACGCGGAACCTTGATCAAGCTTCTTAGTCCAGATGAGTCACGAAGAGAGTGGGATGAATTCTTTGTCTTTCGGGTCAATCTGTGGCAGAGATACCTCTACGACCAGTGTCTCGACAGCAGAGCCTGGGTCCAGCAGGAGCGAGAGCTCTCGCCGCGCCAGCTGAACTTCTCGCAGGCAGGCGTGTTCTGGCAATGCAGGTCCCTTCAGGCTACGGAATTCACACCTAGCGGGCGTGACAACGGATACAACGACGAGTATGACCCGCGCTCCGATAAGAAGATGGTGGCTCAGCTAAAGAGGTTGCCTTGGGACAGTGGTCGCTGCGCAGTACCTCTTCGTGAGGTCTTTCCCATCTATAAATCTTGGGCTCGCGTCGTGGAGGCGTATTCCAGGAGCAGGCTTACCTTTGAAACGGACAAGCTGATTGCTCTCAGTGGGCTGGCCAGAGAGGTCAAGGTGATATCAGACAACAGTTACCTCTGCGGCCTCTTAGGGGGGCGATGGATCTGCATCGAACTCTGCTGGAAGGTCGAACAGCCTGACGGGAAAGCTGCCGCGGAAAATGATGCCGGTCGCTCGGATCTTGAGCGATCGCGCCCGCTCATCGCGCCCACCTGGTGTTGGACATCACTAAGACGGCCAGTCAGCACCTGCAAACTGATCGAAGAGACCGTGGAGATAGCCAAACTCGTGGATGTGCATCTGCGTCATATGACGGACGATACCACTGGCCAATTTCGTGAAGGCTATCTTCGGTTGAGCGCAAGGCTCTGGTCCGCTGTCCTAGTCCGGCCTGACGAGAAGACGGGCGTTTCAGCAGGCAGAGAGTGGGCGCTGGATGTGTCTGGTCAACTCGGATGGACAGAGAAATGCACGGCGATCTTTGATGAAGATCTAGACAAGACAAGTCCTCTGCTGGTTGGAGCATTGCCTATTGCTCCCGTCATCATTTACGACCGCTTGACGAGAGTAATGGGTTTGATCCTGAAACCAATTGAACATGGGAATGAGACAGAAGGAAAAGTGTTCGAGAGGATCGGGTGCTGGCAATGGGCGGTAGTTCTCGAGGCAGGTCCTTCGGCAAAAGAAAAATCCTTACTCTGGGACGAGATAACGGAACCGGGCACAGAGAAATTAGGTGGGATGAGTAAGGTATATCAGACTATCACCATATACTAGATAGAAACCTTGATATATAAAGATTGTCTAGGAGTTCAGCATTGAACCAGAGGTCGGGCGCTGTCGCACGGAAAAGACAGAAGCCGCCGCGATCACTTTTTCGGGCGGAGTCGCATAGAGGACTGGTAAAGTAGCAATGGACAAAGCTCTCACAATCTAAGCGTGCTGCGGTGAAGAAAGCGACTGAGGGCGGACAAAGACACCATGTCTCTCTCTCGTCAAAGACCTCCTTTTCGGCCAAGAACCACTTTTCCGTCAAAGACCTACTTTTTCGCCAAAGACGCCCTCTTTCGCAAGACTTCTTTTTACCCACTTATGTCTTTAAATGGTGTCTCGCGCCCTGGTCCGTCTCCCTCACGAGGTCACTTTTCACCTGACAGCGACACAGACAACAGCTCTCTCTCTCTCTCTCTCTACCCTCTCTCCCTCCCTCTCTCGACGTCCTCCCTCCAGTCATAAAAGTCCGTCCTCCCTCCTCTCCCCTCCCCATCCGCACATCTCTCCTCGTCATGAGAAGCAGAGTTTCCAAGCCGCGGCGTACCAGTCGCCCTCCTCCTTCTCCGAAACCCTCCACTGCTGCAGGTATGGCGGCGCCGCACCCTTTCTCTCTCTGTGGAATAATACATTCTGACTGACAGCCCCCTAAAGGCAGAGAGCTCGCGCGAGAGACGACGTCCTCACAGAAGGCAGGAGACGCGGCTCAGGTATGTACGCCATTGGTGCTGCTCACGGTTTCTTGGCGGCCCTGCTGACGGAGACAGCCAGCTCGTGCAGGCACCAGCTCGCACAACCCCCAGAGACGGAAACATCTCCAACCTCCCGGCCACGATCCAGGCCCAGAGGGTTCGCGTACCGCTGACACGGAAGAACCTGGCCCTGTTCACCCGCATGACGGGGGGGAGAGGTGCCAGCAAGGCGACGCCGGCGTCGTCGTATGCTTCTCTAAATCCCGTCAGAAGAACAAAAACAACAACAAAATCACGCAATATCTCGACCACGGCACCTGGATTCGCCGTACAGGCTCATGAGAACGGCATACTCGATGCGTATCTCAGCAGGCCTCCAACGAATCTCGACCAGCTGCGTAAGCAGTATGCCGAGTCTCGGGCCACAGCCTCGCCTACCAGATCAGACTTTGAGGACTACATAAATGGGGTGGAAGACGCCAGTAACGAGGCAGCTATGGCTGCGCTAAGCGAAAAAGAGCTTCTGAAGACATATCCAAGAGATGGATACAAGCGTGATCTGAACCAAGCATTTACAGGCTTCCCAGAGGATATTGGTTTCAATAACAGCCTGTCTGCTGTACAGCCTGATTTTGTCCAAGGTCTTAGAAAGGATAAGTTCGATCCGGTTCCAGTTCGTCAGATCAGAGGAGCTGTTCTCCACCAGGAGGATCCCAAGTCCTTAACCCTAGCGCATCTAGCTGGTGAGTGGAAGAGATCAGGAGGGGATCTGATGAAGGCTAGGCAGGAGAGCGCCTATGCCGGAGCTGCTCTTGTCTATGGGAGGAACGAAGCCCTCTCTTACCTCGGAGCACCTGACCCTCCCGGCCATGCGCAGGTCACTACCTTCATCTCGGATGGTAGATCTCTCGATATATATGCTCACTATGCCAGGAAATCCTCTGTAGACGGGAGGCTTCAGTATCACCAGTGTCTTGTCAAATCGGGAATCCTCACAAGCACTCACCAGGAGTTCAGGAATCACCGGAGAGGGCTTCGGAACGCACAGGACTATGCAAAGAAACAGTCTTACGACCTGCGGGACCAGCTGAAAGACCACTGGCACAGACAGCAGCGGCAGCAGCCCGGCCCGGCAGACGGGGATGGGGACGAGAACGGGAAGTAGGACGGGGAGGAGGACGGGGACGGAGCTGGCCCTGCAAGCGACGGCAAGCTCCACTAGAGTTGGAGAGAGAGAGAAGCAGGTGGCACCGATCGGGCAGGCCCCGAGCGCGCCCCTCGGCGAGATGGCGTTGCACAGGTCGGGTCTCTCGTTGGGCAAGCAGAGAGAACGGGGGAGCATGCGGTAAAGTGATTGGTCCACATGCTCAGATTTAGAAAGCATAATCGGGGCAGTGACTCTGCTGCAAGCCCCAGAACAGATATGCTTTGCCATCCAGGCCCGGGCCCTTCTCAGAAAGAAGCAACACTCGCCTTTTAGCAATTTCGAGGACTTGGGCACACACGTCACCAGACGCATCTGTTGTTGTTGCGCGACTGACATACAAATATAACTAGAGGCAGCTATAGTAGCTTACCTAAATACTTTTCTCAGCTCTGCGCTCATCCATTGTTATCAACAATGCCTATACTGCTGCTAGAACTGGGGGGCCTTGGGTTCCGAATACCTTTTTAGAGGACCTTTCTAACTAAACACCCTTGTTGTGATCTTGGGATAATAAGATGAGCATATGATAATCAGTGCACAATTCTGGGAAAAGAGACTGGTAACCGTAGGTCAATACTTTCTTCTTTGGAGGACCTATTGGATCTCAACCTATACACTTAGGTATAAAGCAATTGGCTGAAATACAGGTTTCGGCTGAAAATACTCAGTCTATTAAGTAATTAGTTGAATTGGTTTAGCCAGCAGCTGACAGTGTATGTATAAAGGATGTCACAATTTTGTTGAATAGTTTAACAGTTATAATTGCTTAGGCTTCAATTCAGTTATTCCATGGAACTCGATACTCTGTTTCTGCCTTATTGACTCTGAACCTGCTTGAGCATCAGCCTGTTCTGGTCTAGCTTTGCACAACATCTCGAACAAAATCACAGCATTGCATCCCTCCTTGCTCCTCCACCGCAAAACCACTTTGTCTATAATTTCTAAAGAGCTTGCATTAGAAAGCTTGTCAGAGTATCATTAACCCTTAATTCTACGTAAGATGAGCAGCCACTGCAGCAAAGCAAGCCCTAATCTCGATGAAACCAAAAAAAACCCCCCCCCAAAAAAAACCCCCCATTTATCAATTTGCGCGTTTTGCAAGGGATTCGGAAAGGAGGGAAATTCGCGTAGCTGAACGTGATTGAAATGAAACAAAGGTAGGACTCGACGCACGGAGTAAGCTCAGCTATAGGTCTAGCTTCATATGTGCGAGTTCTGTCTATATAGATCACATTATTTCCAGCTTGCACTGGGGATAACCATCCTTTTAGCGATTTTCATATCATATACACTACCCTAACCTCGTCATATTTAAAGATTCGTCAGACACGGGTTGCCAAATATGCTAGCAATTGCTGGATTGCCTGAGTCAGCGCACTGATTACGATACTGCCTTCACGAAAGTAGAGGAGCTTGAACTCCATAGGCGCAGCTCGTTGCCATCCGGTAGTGCCTTTGACTGGGAAAGAGATATAGAGAAGGCCACGCGAATTGCGGAATCGGTAGCGCATAATGATAACTACGTGGATTTGCAACGGTAGACGAATTTTATGGGACGGATGATTCTGTCTCACGGTTCTTTTCAACCACAAGTACCCTGCTTTCTATATGTTCGTATCGGAATAGCCGGTTCAGAACTATCAAGAACTGGTAAAGTTGAAAGTTCCTATAGTGACCTGGAAATGGTTATCAGTTCTAGATTGTATCCCCTTCTTGAGTTACAAATAGACTCTGTGAGTCCCAGCCGACCATAAACAAAGGATGCGATCGGTCCGAGGCTTGGTGTTATAACCCATCCAACACAACGAAAAGCAGCACAGCACCAGAGACAACCAAAGCGGACCCCTCAAAGTAGAAAATTCAACACTTGCCCACAGTGCTTATTACAATAAGATTTTAAGAACTTTATATTTAAAGTTTGAGTTATTATTTCCTAGCCTATTTATTTATACCCCTTGTAAGCTTTCTATACCCTTTATAAACTTTTTTGTTATTCCTATAAACTTTTTTATTACCTCTATAAACTTTTTTGTCCCCCCTGTGGGCTAAAACCTCAATACCTAATATGTACACAGTCAGTCGAATTCCCGAAACTTGAAAGTCTGCAGTGCTTCCAGTTGAGTCGTGAGAACTCGCACGACAAACTCATCCGGTTTTCCATCCTGCCCATCACTGATCATCTTCAGATAGTCCTGGCGCTCTATTGCCTGCATAACCACCGGGATATAACCCTGTCGAACCAGGTAGTCGTGCATCACCATCCGCGAGACTCTGCCGTTGCCGTCCGGGAAGGGGTGGATATGGACAAAGTACACAGTGGCTTGGCAGGCAAGAATCAGTGGGTGCAGCGTCTTCTCCTCGTGTGCTCTGTCGCGCCATTGGAAGAAACGCTGCATGCATCCCGGAACTTCGACATGGTAGGGGAAAATGCGGAGAGGGTTGCTTCGAACTGATATAGGCGCCTTGCGATAGTCGCCCAGCCGAACCTTTTCTCCCCAGGCCCACGGATAATTGCCATCGTGGTCCAAGTCCTTCATGTTCAGGGCCGAAAGCGCGCGGATCTCGAGCTCTTCAAGGCCTGCGGTGCCGGGATTGTGTGATGCGATCTCGGCGATCCACTGAGATGCTATCAAGTAATTCCGAAGCTCGATGACCTGTTTCTCGTCCGCGTCGGGGCTGAGATGGGTCACATCGGGAAGTGTCGCGTTGCGAAGATCGTGGACAGATAGAGATGCTATGTCAATCGATGCGAAGAGGGTCTCAGCGAGGTGATCGTAGATGGCTTGACTCTCTCCGTGTGGTTATCCTCGATCTGGACGGACTGGTATGCATACTCGTAGACCAGCTGCTTGGCGACGAGCCTTGCAGGAGGGTTCATGGATTTCCTGATGAGGTCGATCTCGTGAAGAATGTCGCCATATTTCTAGAACTGTGAGTAAGCCGACGCCAGATTAAGCTTGAACAAGAATTACTGCGTACATACCTGCTGAAGCCTAGTATAACCTTGCTTCTCGCTGTCCGCAGGCCTGTGGTAGTCTTCTCACACCTTTCCTGAGCGAGCCAGCCTCTCGTACTCGGGGGTTGTCCTTGTCGAACTTGGAGAAGGGCGCATAGATCTTGCAGAGCAGTTGTTCTCTCTGCTTGGCTACAGTGCCCAAGCCTCTGGTAGGATGAGACCGGGCCACGGCGCCCAAGCCAAGGGCTCGTGACAGCATGGGTGCGATACGCCGCGATATACGAGATGGCTGGGGTGGTAAGATAGGCTGGAACGATGTTAGAAAGTAAACCACACGGATTTGGTGACGATTTTTGGCCGCGCTGAAAGCAGCTTTGACGGTATTTCCTGTCCGAAGTCTGCTCTAGCTCGCCATAAGAGGGCTCCATCTAGGCTGCTCAGCTCTTTGGCAGGGACGCTTAGTCATTGCTCAGCTTTCGCTTCGCTTGCCTTCTAGATATTTTAGAGCGGCCTTTGACCTTTGCAATAGTTGAACAAAATCATCTTCTCTTCTACCATTTGCAGTGCCCCATAGTGTGCGTTCCGCATATCTTCCCCGTTTTTCCC
Organism: Cryphonectria carpinicola; assembly: GCA_014849955.1. Taxonomy (NCBI): domain Eukaryota; kingdom Fungi; phylum Ascomycota; class Sordariomycetes; order Diaporthales; family Cryphonectriaceae; genus Cryphonectria; species Cryphonectria carpinicola. Next base: position 13,934 of record JACWRQ010000409.1, on the reverse strand, counting down.
CTGCTCCCCTGTTCAGCTCTTTCTGCTCCTTACAATCATCATTGAATTAGAACTTAGGCGCTGCCACACCAAAGAACAGCAGTATTGCCCTATTAACCCAAGCAGGCCTAAATTGAATATAATTTCATTCTTTAACAGGTAAGCAATTTAATCTGTTATTAAATAGTGAAGTTTGTAATCTGGTTCTTGTTATCACCATCCTCGCTCTCCTTTCCATCATCGGCGCTCTCACTTTCAGCCTCGCCGTCATCTTCTCGAGAGTTCTGTCCCGAGCCATGTCACCCGAGGGTGCTGAGGTTATCGAGGCTCTTGCTGAGCTGTGGAGGCGTAACAACTAACAACTCTGAGGCCTTGTCCTGCCTAGATACTTAGTTAATACATGTAACCCCTGTTATTTTTCTCTTTTCTCTTTCGCCTTGTGCTTCTTATCTTTCTTAGATACTAGGCATTTCTTGAGTATAAAATAAGCAAATAAGAAGAAACGCTTATTAGATTAGTTCGAAGACTTGTATAGGATTCACCTCATAACTTTGGTTTCTGAGTTCAAAGAGCTTCTCGAGACCATCTGCTTCCTTTTCAACTAACCCTTCTACTAGCTAGCAGAAAATATCACTTACCTGAAGCATATCTTCTTGCTCCCAATCTATGGCAACTTTACATACATGGCCACTTATCTGCAGCAACCGAAATGCCTTTTCGAAGTTGGAGCGCCAGAGCGCTGTGAATGGGTATAGTGCTATGCTCTTGTATGCCACCTTATCCAAGACCATGGTCTTAATCTCTCGCATGATCTGCTCTATTATGATATCGCTGTGTTTCGAGACGACATTCAGGTCGAGTGAAGAAAACAAGACGTTGCGCAAACACGGATCTATGGTAGACCTTTCAAGGCAGAGATATCGCGTCTGCTATTCTCGATGAATCGGCCGAATAGTGCAAGGCAACGCCAGCTCTCAATCAGGGCTCTCCCGGTAAGCGAGTTGAGTACAAGCTTTAATCCTTTCTTCTTCTTCTTCTTCCTCCTCCCTTTTATTCTCCTTTTAATAATCTTCTCGTTTTTCACATTTAAAACAGATCCGTTTCCTGGGTTCATCTGATTTTCACAAGTCATCTTCTTGTTAAACTAATCATCATTGTCGTTGCTGCTAATCGTAGCTCTGTCGGATGCATATCCGGCATCCGAATCCAATATATGAGATCCCAGTTCTCGTCGCTCTGGACCCGAGGTTCCCGGCACCCATGAATAAAGCCACTCGCTCAAGCTTAGCTGTGGCTGAAGTCGTCCAACTCCACATAAGCACACTCCTTGCTCGGGTGGTAAGTTTATCCACACGTACTCCATACTATTATGTACCTTGCCATATATCCTCACTTGCTCCAAAGTTTGGGGAAGGCGGATTGCTTCTTCGATGACGATAAGATTGTAAGCGGGAATAAGCAGATGAATCAAAAGCGGTTTTCTTGATTTTTTCCTTCTTGTACTGTTTGACGTTGTGAAGCCGGAGTGTTTCTTCGATCAATGTGCACATCAAGTCGAGATTGTTGGTTCGCCCCCGGTATCTTCCTTCGGGATCGTCAAGGCCATTCTCTCGGAGAATAGCGCTGAATCGAGGGGTCCAGTCTGTATCCGGGTGGTAGACGAAGAAAGCGTGCTCCTTGTGATCTTCATCAGGGTACTCTTTCAGTTGTTCATTGATGAAATCGCAGACGCTTTGTGCGAAGTCCCGCTGGGCCATGAGGCCAATGTGGGCCGCAAGGCTCCGACCGATACTGTTCAATTGATGAGAGATGCGGTCGAGAGCTTGAACGCCCTGGTACGCAATGGCTAGTCCAGCGAACGTGCCTACTGTCGAGATGACAGTTGCGAAAGTGTTGGCATAGGCTGCTATAGTGGCGCTGTTGGCAATGGACTTCCCGGCCAGAACGATGTGGGGAACAGCGTCCTCTATCTTCTGCGCAGCACTTGAAACGTTGCCGGCAACCTGAGTAGCTCTCCATATATTATTGACAATACCGGTATTTTGAGCTATTGGGAGGGCCCATTCCGAGGCTTTCTTGATATTCTTGGTCGCCTTTTTCAAGCTCTTGTGGTTCAGGCTTTTGAGAATCCAATTCCGTGCGTGACGATCGATCCCGGACATAGTGTATGCTTTTTATGTATGTATTTCTTGGTTGACGTTGTAAACTTCCAAGACTGAGTAGTGGCAAGGAGGGTGGGGGGTTCGCTATATGCGGAGAGTTGAAATAGAAACAAGCGCTTCAGAAGCATTATTACTTTTTGGAAAACTGGCCAGAGTCGCTCTTATAGTGCGTAAACCCCCGCTGCCGACATAACGCTTGTATAAATGAGGGAAGGTTGGCCTGCTCTGAGAGTGGATGCTATCTCGGTTTACACAGCACACGAACGGTCGAATCTAGCCCGGTTCAGATGCATCTTCCAAATAGTGACAACAACTAATGTGCTGCGTAAGAAGGTGATTGGCTCGCACTGAGCTCAACATCAATCACATGCAACGCGAACTGCAACGTATTCCAGCACCCAACACAGCTCTCAACGTATGCAATGCAACCCATCACAAAGCTAGAGGTAATCCTTCCACTGCCAACCTTCAATCCAGGAAGTGTACATAGGATATGACCATGCCAGATGATCTTCCCCTTTGAGCTTAAACCATTTATGTAAAAGCATAAATGATCCAGTAGTCAACATAAATCATGGGGCACGTAAGGCGTCCTCTTCACCACAAGTGGTACGCTGTCCGGCCCTGCATCTGCAAGGAATAAAACATGTTGCAAGCTCCAGCTAGTAAATCGTAGCTCTGCTGGGGTTCGAGTGCATCAACGGCGGTTTTGAAGAAGCCATCCAAAGCTGCGCAGCGACACGCTATCCATTTATGCCTGCCGGCTGTTGTCTGCTGTCTGCGGTTGTATTCTCAGGTCAAACCGACCAAGGCTATGCATATACCATTCAGGGTGGGTAAAACAGCATTCCCGAACTACCCCGCGTGGAGAAAGAAGATCCGACGACAGCCAACCAGTACATAATTAGCCAAAATAGCGGGTGTTTCGTAGCAGCCACCCGACTTGAAAATGGTCAATCCCGGCCAAAACAAACAAATAATCTGCGACTGCACACGACGAAACATGACCGCTCTCGGCAGGGCCATTCTCTCGAACCAGTCTGGGTGTCGAAACAGAATTCATCGCCCTTCCTGTACGCGATGAACGGCGGAGTCACCAAGGCGCGTGCCCACTGCTCTCATCATGATAAACCATACAAGGCCTGGGGAAGAGAAGCTGCTGGACGCTGCTGCAGATAAGGATACAGGTATGCGCAGCCATCAACAGTGTTTCGCGGAGGCAGACGGTAGCCAACTCACCAGGCACAGAGCTTCCACGGAGCAACCGCCGAGAGCAGTGTCCCGTGAACAGAGGCCCCGGCCCCGGCGCGGCGCCCGTGCAGACGGCCAAGAGACAACTCGACGCGACATCCCAGAGCAGTTCGTCGCCAGCCAAAAGAGCCCGATGGACACGAACGGACACGGAACGTCTTGGAGGTGATGTGGAAACAGAGCAAGCGGCCAAATTATGGATGAGTCGTCCTTTCACGCAGGCCAACGATTAACAGGAGATGGTGCAGACTATACAAGCAGCCGAAGCCTAAGCCTCCCAGGCAGCGGCCATGCGCCTCGTTCCTTAAGGACCTTGTCGACTCAGTCCATCTGTATCCTCATCCCGAGTCTCTCCACGCCGCTGGGTCCGGGTGGCTCGAGTCTGTCGGATCGGACCGAGAGGAACGCTGCCGGTCTGATAGCCATCTTTACCGTTCCGTCGACGACGGCCCCATTTCGAGGCAGCTTACAAGATCGACGCCCGAGATGAGTTACACATGGGATGCCGACAGCTTTGTGTTGCCGCCGCCGACGCTCGCTTCTACTGGGTCACGTTCGTACCGAGACGCCGGATCGGTCGCGCCGTCGGATGCCACCGGCGCCACCTCTAACTCGGGTCGAGCCGGGAGGAGCCTCGTTGAGGAACCGTTCTACTGGGACATGAACTTGGCCGCGAACAAAATCTATATGCGTTCTCCGTAGGACCCGATCCCGGAACATGTTGCCAGCATTGTTGATTACGTTCGCCAGGAACGTGATTCTCCAGGTCCGTCCGCAGATGAGATTCGAGAAGGTAAGGATCTGTATCATCTCTCCACAGGTGCGGCGGAACCAAAAGTGGAAATGTACTTCTCCACTCACATTTTCCCTGACCCTCAGCCGTCGGACAGTAGTCTCGAGCGCAGCGACAGGCAGCCGATGGCCGAGCGCACTGTTCCTACCACGGGATCTCAGCTCAAAGTCAGCCACTCCAGAACCCGATATGCTCTACGGATATAACCGCCAAGGGGCATTCCCGCAGCAGCAATCCCAGCTCATTTCCATGGGGACGGAGATGGTAGCAAAACAACCAGAGCCTGGTCTACCCATTCATCGTCGTCGAGTTCCAAAGGCGACGGGCCTTCTAAAGCCGGGAGTTTATAGGCGGCAACAAATCAGTGCCTCGGAGGGTCAACGCCATGCGTCAACATCGCTGAGCGCCGTAACGACGACCGGCTGAGGAAGTGCAAGAGCAATAGTATCCAGCCAATCAGCAGCGCCGCATTCTCCATCGCCATGAGCGGTACAGAGGCGCGACTTTATGTTTCATGGAAGCATAATGAGCTGGAGTACTACATGGCAAACGTCGACAGCTTTCTGCTGCAAAAGCCGGAGGACTACTCGGCTTTCCGCAAGTATGTTCGCAACATCATCGACTGGGGCAAGGGCAGGCGGCTCGACGAGGTTCGGCGCTCCTTGGACGGCCTTCTGCATGAAGAGCAGCAAGAGAACTTCTGAGGCGGCCAAGTCTCGTCAACCACCGTCTGATAGTCCTGCGACCAGTGGCAAGAAGCACAAACCCTCATTGTCGCGCAGAAGCAGCTTCTGAGAATAACTTGGCGGCGATATGAGCTCATATAATGAACTGGTACTGGATTAAAGTCTAAACTATTCATATATATACATGAATTAGCTGCTTGTCAGTACACATCTTGCAACTGAATTAAATTGTAATTATGCAAATACATGCATATATACATACTTTATGCTGCAGCATATAAGTAATAACCGCGCTAGATGAACAATTATGGGTTTTCTATTTCTCATTTTCTCGATACATCGTCTCTCCGTCTATTCGTCAGCCGTTTCGGATTCTCCGTTTCCTTCTTTTCGGTGCTTTATTCTTTCCATTGTCGTTTTCCGTCTTGACATTCTTAAGGCCGTTATGACCCGGAGCTGCGCGCAGGTGCTCTTTTTGTCCTTTATATTTCCCTTTTCTTCTCTGTTCCCTTGGCTCTCTTCGCTCCTCACAGCCATCATCATCATCATCTTCTTCTCCTACTACTACTAAGACACGAGAAACGGGAAACAAGAAGTAGAAAAGACCGAATTCTTGGTTATCGCCTGCTTTGAGAACAAGGAATAATAGTTGAACCAGAAATCGGGCGCCATCGCATGAGAAAAAGAGAAACAGCCGCCGAAGCAATGGGCAAGAAGGGTCTTCACAACCCCAAAGTGTGCCTGTTGAGGTGACGACATGAAATGAGAAGGTTATAAGAGAAGCCTGTCTTCAAACCTGTCCAGAGGGTTCAGACTTGGGAAAAGGAGGAAAGATGCCATATTATTGCCCGAGGCTTTGCATCAGTATTATACATATGATGGCATCTCTCCCAGCTGCTGGAAGCCAACCTGCACAGTTGATCCTGACTGCAACTGCAACACCCGCACATGTAACAACTGGCTGCGCCTTTATGCCACGGATCAGATATGAGTCTGAATTCTCAAGACGAGCTTTCCGAACTTCACTCTGTGACGGGATGCCGCCCGTTCATGTATTGCTGTCTTGGACCGCATCTGCGCCCCAAGAGTTCCAGGCACTGACTGTCACAAAGCTCTGTTTATGTCGTAGGTCATAATACTGCAAGTGATAACATGCACCACGCCGGCCACCTTGAAAAGTATTGATAATCATAATGTGTTTTACACATTATGGCTTGGGTATCAGACGATATGTACACAAGCATAACAGACATTGAAGCCCTATCGTGTGTCACTCTGGAGAGAATATCTCCTCTTGTCTCTCTCTCTCTCTCTCTCTACCTTTCATCCGTGTAGCGAACCCTCGTTACCCGATGCCAAGTGGGGGTGAATGGCTTTCCCCCTTCCTACCAAACGTCTGTTTAGGTCCCGTCACCAGAGCGCAGTCACCCTTTCGAGGTCTGGAAACATGGCCCATTGTAAAATTAAAGCCGTCAACGTCTCCCGTCATTCATGGATGCATTCCCCAAGACATACGCTCAACGTATAGTCAGTCACCCGGGGCATACATCCTGTTTGCTCCTGGTCGTGGCTTTTTCACTGCCTTGCTTTGCCTAGCATATTATCTCGAAGCCAGCCTCCCTCAACATGGTTCCGCTGGGAAGCATTGGCCGCCCCTGCATAGGAAATGGCCAAAAGAGTGGGTTCTCCATGGACTCCCCGGCCTTGGTGATGACGGTAGGATTCATCATCGATTGTGCAGTAGGCTGTTGCGACGGCGGCGGAAGGGGTGGAGGAAGAGGAGGCCCGTTGTTGCTGCTGCTAATGCTGCCGCCGCCGCCAGTGCTAAAGCTCGAGATGTAATCCTGCTCCTGCACGTTGGGCGTGAAGAAGTTCAGGCTGTTCGTCACGGGCCGCGTGCCGTACTCAGGATTCTTCATCCTGCTCCCGAGCTGTTGGCGGTGGTGTTGACCCGGAGCTTGACCACCGCCGCCGCCACCGCCGCCGCCACCACTGCCGCTCATGGTGGTCGCTACGCCCTCGTCCTCCTTCTCCTCCTCCAACCTGCGCCTGGTGTCCATGTCGATCTCAATGTTCCACTTCTTGGCGAGGTAGCGCAGGATGTTGAGGGCCTGTTCTGCGAAGTGGTGGCATGGTGCCATCTCGGTCAGGTCGGCGATGCCCTGGTTGATGGCCCTGGTCACTCGCCCGCCGATCTCCTCGGAGGAGGGTGTGCCGAGCTGCGGTTCCACCTGTGACTTGGCGGCCAACCCTCTGGCTGCGTCGGTCGCGGCGATGGCCAGGTGCATGATCGAAGACGTGAGAACAAAATACGGCACAAAGGATGGAGTCCGCCGTAGCGTGTAGAGTTGCGAGTAGGAGCGGAGGAGCCCCTGGATGGCATCCGCTGCCTGGCAGCAGACATCCCGGGGGGAGATGCTCGAGCCTATAATTCGAAGCTTGATGAACGGCCGGAAGAGAAGTAGTATCGCAAAATGGTAGTACATGCTGCATTGACGTATGAGTCAGTAGGAGACAAGAGGCGCAAAGGAGTTGAGAGCGGTGTGGGCTTACTGAGCGAAGAGGACGGCGGGGGTGAAGTTGTGCCCCAGTCTGAGTACCTCAGGTATCCTGTCATACCAGTTCAGGAACTGGGTGTAGATGTTAAGAAGGTCGCGGCTGGACAAGGGTCGTCCTGGCGAGTGCAGAATGTACAGCGCCTGATGGACCAGCTCGCTCAGCTCACAGAAGCACTTGTAGACAGACCGAACATTAGACGGCTGCTCACAGGAGCGCTGTAGAGGCACGCCTAAAGCCATACCGTTCGTTATATTAGCATACAGGCAACAAACGCTATACCATATGGTAAGGAGCTGCAGCGCTCGAGATACATACCGTCGTCAGTGTATGGTATCCAGACCGAGGCTTCAACGTCCCCTATGATGGTAGGTTTCGGCGGTAAGGATGGATAACATGAACATTGCGGAAGGGAACCGGTTGCCAGAGACCAAGCGCTGTATGCTCGATTCAGTAAAACTTGCCGTGACCGGGTCCGGGGGGGGGGAGGAGGAGGAGGGGGGAGTATGTGTGGTTTTTTTTTTAAGAGAGGTTACCTACTGGTCTAGGGAGAAGGCGCCCCAGAAGGTAGCAGCCTGTACGGCAACCTCGTCGGAATCACCAGATGCGTCGCTCACACGGTGCAGGCCCATCTCGACAGCCAGACGGATGCTCTGGCCGGCGTAGTACCAACTCTCCGAGTCCCTACCACAGCTGGCCTCCCGGATCGACATGATACCTAGTGCCTGTATGGTGGTGAGGCTGTGGTGGTCGTCTTCCTGGTGGTACAGGCGCTGGCACTCGGTGAAGAAGTGGTCTCCTGACGAGTATGGGTCGTCTGGGTTGGCCAGGGTGCTAGGCTGGCGCGAGAACCGACAGCCCAGGGCCAGGAGGGCGTTGACGAGCATGGGGGAGCAGTAGCGTTGGCGGCCGGCCTGGAAGTCCTTGATAAAGTGTTCCTTGCTCAGGGAGGCAAAGGTCGGGTACTCCCAGCAAAAGTACAGCATCAGCAGGTGCTGCACAAGCGCCTTGTCCGATGTGATGCCGGTCCAGGTGGTGGCGGGAACATTCATCTCTGGTATGTCGGAGGCCATGGAGCGCTCCATGCTGCGATAGCTCAGCCCTTCGCCCTCGTGTATCTGCGCAAGGCTGTCCTCCACCCAACGGCCGACTCTTGTCTGCGGGTGTTGCCCAGGGAGCGGCCAGCCCGAGACGTCGGGGTGTGAGTTGCTCCTGCCGGACTGCGCCTGGCTGGTCGCCGAGAAGTGGGAGTGGGAGCCCCAGGGGCTGTTCGGGTCGAGCTCGGGCCTGGCACTCTGCGGGTGGGCGGTCGAGACGGGGCTGAGGGTCGTACTGCCAGGGCCACCACCGCCGCCGCCGCCGCCGCCGCCGCCGCCGCCCAGGCCTGCGATGTTGGGCGTGAACGAGTTCGCACTCACGCCGGTGAAGGCGGCCATGGGGGTGAAGTTGGCCCCGCCCATGCCAGCAGCCGAGGGGTGGCCGCTGAAGGCGTGGATCATGGGGCTGACGACGGGCGACTGGTGGCTGCTGCTGCTGAGCCATTCTGATATGGCCTCGACGCTCTGGCCGGCGCGCAGGCGGCGCACGACCTCCTCCCACTGGTCATGGCGGGCGAGGGCAGACAAGACGGACTCGTTGGAGCGCTGCTGACGGCGGAGTTGTTCGATCTCGGTGCGGAGGTTCTCTTTCGACTGGCGTACGGGGATCTCGTAGATACACTCAACATCCTTCTGGGCCTTGCACCTGGCGCATGGTCTTGCACCGTCGCACTAGACAATCCAATCATGAGACAAGAGCGGTGTTAGCCATACCCGAGGGTGGTAGGTCGGTGGCGGTGGCGGTGGCCAGGGGGGGGGTGGGGGAGGACGACGACGAGGAGGAGGAGGAGGAGGAGGAGGAGGAGGAGGAGGAGGAGGGGTAAGCCTGCCCTCTCTGTGGGAGGACGGGATGGGAGAGGACGGGGTTTGGTCTCGCTCACCTTTGCCCGCTTCTTGCGACACTCGGTACAGGCGTTGGGGGTGACGACGCCCAGGCCACGACGGCGTTTTGAAGATGCTGCTGCTGCGGCGGCGGAACCTGAGGCTGTCGCGTTAGGAGTGCCAGAGGTGGCCGAGGCGGAGGAGGAATCGAGCTGCACAGGCGTGCCAGAGGCAACGGGCCATGAGGGGGGAGGTGGTGGAGGTCCGGGCGTGGTGTTGTTGGTGGTGGTAGCAGTTGTGGTAGTAGTAGTATGGATAGTAGAGCTGGGCGTCACGGAGCGCTCATGAGAGAGAGGAGGGGGTGGAGGGGGAGGGGATTGTCGTTGTTGTAATAGTTGTTGTTGCTGTGGGGAGTCCTCATCCATTGGATCCATGCTGGAGGGAGAAGGTGAAAAAGCTCACGGGAGCCCGTCTGGACGTGATGTCACGTCGAGTGGCAAACGGCAACAGGAGGCGCGTACGGACGGGGTCGGGGTGCGTGTACTGGATAGGCATGAGGCGAGCCTTACTTGGTGACACGATACATTGTAAGGAACAGAGATGATGCCAAGGGTGAAAAGGAAAAGGGTTGGACAAGAGGAGAAGGGATGGTTGGGGTTGGTTTGTGTGACGACAATTGTTGCTTTTGCTCCATGCTTGCTTTCCCTCTCCCTCTCCCTCTCCCTCTATCGCGCTCTCCTCTCTTCTAAACTTCCCTGCAACATACTAACTAACTAACTATCCAGTGCAAGCTTGCAGCAACCTTTGTTTAGGACCTTGAATCCCTGCATATGATGTAGCAAGGATTCTCGGGAGGGAGGAGGGGCACAATTTTTTTTCTTTTTTCCCTTCCCCTGAGCAGCTGCAGCGTCATTCGGCAATAAGCCGGAATGGCTTGGGGGTTAGGTTCGTTCCAAGATTTGTTGGCTGGCAGAAAGAACAAAGGGAAAAAGCTGATGAGGAGAAGAACAAGAAGAAAGAAAAAAGAAGAAAAAAGAATGAATGTACAAGGATACCTGACAGACAGACAGATAGATAGACAGGCTTGGGTCCCCCCCCCCTCCCCCTCTTGCTCCCCCTCTTGCTCCCTTTAGAAGGGACATGAATAGATAGATATCCTTGATAGATGTTATAGTAGGCTTGTAAGGAGGGATTGTGGTATAATTATTATCATCACGGCGGATATGGCCAGTGTAAACCCTCCCAAAAGTGTCCCATCTGCTTTTCCCAAGGGGGCAGGCTTCCACAGGAAAATCATCCCAAGACCAACTTTGCTTGGTCCAAAGCCTCCCATGTTCAGGATGGCCACTGATGGTTACGTCAATCCTCCACATTCTGGCTGACCCCCACCCACACCTGTGCCATTCGTTCTACTCACCACACCTCTACAACAACAACCCTTCTTCTCCCACAACACATTCATGTAAAAGGACTGTGCATAGGGTGAGCCAGTGAGGCCAGTCAAGTCAAGTCAAGTCAATGAAGATTTGATGAGTGTGAAAGCTGGGCTGAGAGAAGCTGGGCCTCTGCATCGGGAGGCTGAAAGTGGGTCTCCGGGCCGGGCATGTGTGCGGGAGGGTGGTCCGCAGCTGGTGAGGCATACCATTGATGCCCAAAGAAGAGAGTCTAGATGATTCTAGGTGCAAGGGAGAGAGGACTTGACTTGGATATCATACATAGCATGGGTGGGTCTGTGTTTGCAGGGAAATACAGAAGGGCTGGACTGCAGATAATTCTGTCGTCATCACCAGCTGGCGGCCAAACATGATGGAATACTTTTTTTCTTTTCTTTTCTTTTCTTTTTTGTTTTTTTTTTAAAAAAAAAAATTTATAGTATACAAGACAAAATTGAAGACAGTACCAGCCAGACCAGATCCAGCCGGGACTAGTATTGTATTTGTACGATGATTATAAAGAGGAAACAGTCCCACCTGCAGGTCTCAGGTGTTGTGGCAGGGTGTGAGGGAAATAGGAGACGAGGAGGGGTGGTGGAAATAAGAATTGATCATTACATCCATCATCTGCTAAGGGCATTTTGATGATCGTGTTTATGGTTCTTTATTTTATTATTATCATTATTTTATTCTATTTCCATACTGCATGTCTCTATGTCCTCTTATCATCATTCTGATCTTATCATTATCAACAGGTGAGCCATCATTCGTTTCTTTTTTCTTTTTTCCCCTTTCTCCCTTGCCACCAACCACCATTGTCCTTTGAATCACCATCCCCCTCCTCAAATTTATCACCCCGGCCCTCCTCATTATATCTTGACCACATCTTTTAAAAAACACCACCCCTCCCTCCCCCTTTTCCTAAAAGACATCTTTTGTAAGACAAAGCAAAACCAAGAAAACAAGGACCAGCCACCCTCATTCTCACCCTCACCCTCACCCTCGACCTGACCTCGATCTGGGCCCCTGGTCCTTCAGACAACAAGGCCCCATCTCTCTCTCTCTCTCTCTCTTTCTCTCTCTCTTCAACCTCCACCCTCTCCGCCTTCCATCATCAGCACATCAGCACTGCGACCTACTGCGAGTGCAGTCAACTCAAATCGACTCAATCACCAAGAGGGCTAACTCGGTGATTGCTGACCTGACAGGGCAGCGTTCTTCACTCACTCACCACCTGCAGTCAGCATCTATTGAAGGCCACTCTCCAGCCTGTTGCATCCTCTGGCCATAATAATTATTACCTCTTCTCCCTCCCCTTATCCCCCCCCCTTCAACCTGGCAACCTGGGAGCAGCGCCTGCATTGGTTTGGTCTTGCATCCATATCGTCATCCTCCACCCAAGAAAGGCCGACTTGTTCAACGCCACACTGCACTGCTACATCACGTCGCACCACATCACACAAGCGCGCCACCTTGTCTTGTTCCATTCCTCTTCTGCATTGTCCATCGGCCTGCACCACAGCAACATCAACACAAGACACATTCAGTACAGATAGCCTTGACCGACAAGTTCACAGTCACTTGGACAGCAAGCAAAAAAAACAAACAAACAAAAAAAAAAGGCAAGAGAGGACAAGCACAGAATCACCTACAAGGCATAGCGCTGGTCCTGGCGCATTTCCAGCCACCAGTACAGGGTTCAAGTCTGGCTGAGCAGAGCAGATTTCAGGTCCAAGATCAGGCTCGTTCGTGCTTACCAACTCACCTCTACACTCCCTCTCCCCCCCCCCCCCCTCTCCCAAAGATACGATGCAGCAACAGCAAGAAGATAGCCAGGCTGCTCCTGTGCAGGCACACACCAGCAGTGCCCCCCCACCGTCCATCACCACCAGCCCCCCAGCCACGGCCAGCGCAGCCATGGCCGCAACCACGACCAGTACTGGTCCCACCAACGGCAACAGTGGTGGTGATCATACTGCTGCTGCTACCACCACGGCTGCTGCTACCACTGCTGTTGATGCTGTCACTGCTACCAGTCATGACATCTCATCGCCATCGACAGCAATGTCAGCAGCCACAGCAGCAGCCATCAACAAGAAGCGCAAGAAGGACGGCCTCAAGCCTATTATTACTACTGAGTATGTACAACCTATCTGTGTTTATACCCCCCTTATTTTTTATTTTTTATTTTTTCTTCTTTTTCTTCTTTTTCTTCTTCTTCTTTTCTTCTTATTTTTGAATGCTGCCTGTGTTGTTGCACATGCATATGCTTGTCTCTCTTTTACCTCAAGTTCGAGTCCCATCATGATATAATGTGTCTCTAGTGAGGCAGTGCTGCAAGTAAAGTCTGGGTCCAGAACCCCCCCCCCCCCTTTCCTCCCTCTGTGACATGACATGCACGTGTACTTCTGCGTCAACCTTCTTCTCTCTTCCTGCGGCATATAATGTCACCCTGCAGCCTACCACCACCACCACCACCATCACCATCACCATCACTATGAGCATGTCCCAAAACTGTGTTATCAAGGGAACATGTTTTGGTGATGGGGGGAGGAGGGGGGAAATGGTGGAACACAAGTTAGGCAGAGGATGCATTTGTGCGAGCAAGGATGGTACAGAAAGTGGAGACAATGAGGTAAGGTTCAGGCAGGGAAAAGAGAAGGCATCATCATCATCAATCAATCCCAAGTGGATTCTTCAAGTATGGAGGAGGGGCGGCAAAGGGGCACAGGGCGCACCCAGGCCAGGCCAGGGCCAGGGCCAGGCCAGGGCAGAGGAAAGATCGGGGCCCTCGCACAGGGCACCAACGGGGTCTTCTGGAGGGGCTGGAGAGGATGCCCTTTGTGATCGGCCCAGCGGGGGTGGGAACCCCTGCAGCCCTGCTACCAGACTTGGGTGGGTGTGGGCGGGTTGATGTCTTCATTCATCCACTTGGGGGGGGGGGCGCCGGGCGCGCATCCCACTGCTGGTGCTCCTCCTCATCCTTCTGTTGCTGCTGCTGCTGCTGTTGCCGCCACCGCTGCTGCTAATCAATACTTTTGCCTATGGTGGTCATGGCCATCTCCCCCCCCCCCCGTTTTTTTTTTTTTCTTCCCTTCTTTTTCCCCTCTGGTTTATGGCCCCTTGGCCGTTGGCCTGTTCGAGTTGGTGGGCTC